>OX459042.1:25985953-26072684 GCA_949775005.1 Orthosia gothica
CGTTACACGCAGCCTAATTTTCTTGTTTTACTCGCGTGGGGTGAATATTAAGACCATTTTCATTTACTCTTTATACAAAATAAAAATTGCAATAAAATGTTTTGCAGAATTATATAATTTAACACTCTCAAACTCTAATAGAATTAATTTATTTTGTAAAAGAGATGTTTATAATTATGGTGTAAAACAAAGCCAAATCTAAAGTATATTATATTCTAAGATATCGCAGAAAGGTCGCCATTGTACCCATTGAATATCCTTTGTACCATTAGCACCCCCGCTATAATTAAGTGTACAAAAAAAGTATATTGTCTTTTTCTGTTCCAAACCTACTAAGTCTTACAAAACTCCAGTTTTCATCCTACAATGTTTGGCAGATATTCTTTAACCAGAGGCCAGCAATTTCCTGATTTAAATGCTCCAACTGTACTCCAAAAAAATGGCTAACAAGGTGATTATTAGACCGCCGCGGGTTTTTTCTCACTGAACGTTGTCGAGAGCATGGATATAAAGAATTTGTATTACGCGTGCTGTATGTGATCGGGTGATCCAGTGTTGTGTTAAATCTTATAAGTTAAGTTTTATATACGTATGTTATTATTGAAATGAATAAATTGGCAACATTTATACTTAAGTAAATCTATGGTATCGAATATAATTATCGCTTCACTTCTGATTTATCAGCGTCTCGCCTGTAAAACAAATTTGTGATTAAAACTACCAATTACATTAAAAAGCAGCCTAGCAGGTACTAGGCCTTTATTCTTTACAATAAAACAGTTGGAAAACGTATACTTTAAGGCCAAACTTTTAGTGTATGTTTACGATGCCTGACGCAGAAGACACTCACTTTATCCTTTACTAACTACCAAAGCACGTAGCGTACCTATTCGCATTTGCAGGCAATATTATACTTGGTTTTGTACTATCTTGTTCTGTATTTATCCATGGTCTTAGCCTCCTATTTCTTTTGTTCTACTATTTTTACTCTCGGATCGCTGGTAAAAGAAATCCCTGGAAAAGTAATCTAGACTTTTATCGAGAATGTTCTAAATAGAGCAAAGCAATGTTTTACTGAAATTCGTAATATTTTATGACTGAACTTAATCTAAGCTTCTACATATTTTCTGCAGTTATTAACCAGTAACTAGCCTCACAATCTTTTGTCAGCTTCTGTGATTGGATGTCTAAAATATTAAGAAGCTATTATAAACTCTGAAACAGGTTTTGACTAGAATTAAAATGAAACAGGGTGACAAAGCCATACCTACTGTAACAAAAACCTGCAGCATAGATATAAAAATTTCTGCTGCATCATGTACATTTTAGTAGATAAAAAAAGCACATGGACGTTGGAATACTTATCGAAATTTATACTGAACTACATCTGTGTTTACACCATTGAGTTTGTATATAAAGCATTATACATCTTTTTGAAAAAGGAATACGCATTTATTATGCAGTTATGATTATTACATAAAATTACGAAAACCGACGAGGCCGTATGAGCTTGATGCCTTTGCTTTTCCGACAAAAAATATTAGTCTAGGAATTTGCCGCGTTTTTGTTTTCTTTAAATACATAAACGTTAAGTTTATTTTACTTTTAAATGTCATTATTTTTAATAAATGCTTATCTCATATTATTATTGTGTTACTAGTTGAGCATACTTTGTTTTTCCATAAAAACACCACACATTTGTCTACCCTACCTACCCTTCCCTACCCTACCCGACCCTACACTACCCTACCCTACCCTACACTACCCTACCCTACCCTACACTACCCTATCCTACACTACTCTACCCAACACTACCCTACACTACCCTACCCTACCCTACCCTACCCTACGCTACCCTACCCTACCTACCGAACTAACGAACAGCATTTGATTTTTATATATATAGATTTTTTTCGCAAATAGTACGAAAAGTAGAGTATTTTCCTCGGTGATAAAGCTGTCTTAGTCTTGGGTGAACTTAAATACCTCGCTACACTCAGGACTCGTCTTAAATCCCTCGCTTCGCTCGTGATTTAATTTTATAACACCCTCGCTACGCTCGGGAGTAAACCTGGAGTCCTTCGTTACGCTTGCGATTTAAATCGTCACCCGCGACAGAAGACACTGCTTTATCCCCTTGGTTAATAATCTACTAATATGTCATTGTAAAGAGGGTTGTTCGAAAATCGAACCTTGGCTACCATAGGCAGAACTCAAAAAATAAGAAAATAGAGGCGATTTCAAAGAATGTGAAACAAAATACGGTGTTTAACCTAGCTTTTTATTGTCTCGCAGTAGGTATGAAAAGTAGAGTATGTTCCTCTGGGATAAAGCCTGCCTTTGTCTTGGGCAGCTTGAATCCCTCGCTTCACTCAGGACTAACATAACTCCCTCGCTTCGCACGAGAGTTTACTCTGGAGTCCCACGTTACGCCATCCGAGACGTAAGTCACTGCTTTATCCCCTTGGTGCATTATCAATTATTGTAACCGGATCATGGTACTTACCGGGAGAACCTTCCACAAACACACAATGTTACCTCTTTATGATATTTGTTTAGATCATTTTATGAATTACATGTTACTGAGGTTCCTGGTTCGATGCACTTTGTTTTTCCTCTTGTAATTTCTTGGTGGCAGTCCAGTGTGTGTTGCCAGTTTTGATGGAGAACCTATGGCTGAACTTATGGCTCAGAGACGTGGTCGCTCATAATGGGCCTCATCAGAGAGCTTACAGTCATCCAAAGGGCAATGGAGACGGCTATGCTCGGAGTATCCTTGCGTGATCGAATCAGAAATTTAGAGATCCGCAAGAGACCCAGGGTTACCGACATAGCCCGAAAAAATGCCAAACTTAAGTGACATTGGGCAGGGCACATTGCTCGCAGAACGGATGGCCGATGGGACGGAAAAGTTCTACGTTGAAAAGTGAACTTTTCTGTCTTCGCAGACGTTGCGTTGGAAGGCCCTGTCTCCAGGTGGATCGATGACCTGGTGAAGGTTGATCGGTCAATGTGGCGACGCTTGGGGGCAGCCTATGTCCAGCAGTGGACGTCTTTCTGCTAATATGACGATGATGATGATAAGTGGCAGTCCGGCGATTGAATTTGTGGTCGGGTACAATAGGTTCGCTCTCCATTACATGGATCTTAACATATCTGGTAAAATGTCAGTGTACTATATACGATGCAACTCTGTTTTACCCTTAGCGGATTATAGGCGTGATGTTATATGTTGACGGTATGGCCACTAAAATTCTAAAATAACTACTAACAATGTTGCCTTCAAAACTTATTTTAGAAACATTTTGACGTTAGAAAGCGTCGCTACAATGTTACTGACATTGTTATTGATATAATTGTTAGTACGGTGGCGGCCAAAAGTTTGGCAAATGTTTGCTTTAAAATGTTTTGAATGTTAGAGGTAACAAAGGTTTGTTGCATGTTCTTCTTAATTAATGTTTTGTGTTAACTTTGCTCGTTTTGGTTGTTGTACACTAAAAGTAATTAAATATATGGCTGTACCCACGTGAAAGGCCTATGTCCTTATCCAGGCTTTCAGCCTAAACCGCGTCTCATATTCTTAAGGCGTGATTGATTAATTAATAGTTAAATATACAGACTTTCAGCTACTAATAAATGTAATCCTGTAATTCCTGTGGATAATTCCATCATTAACCATTCATAGTGTGACTAAAATATTTACGCTTATGTGACAACACAATATTAACCATCCCAACAGAACAGACAGACAGAACATTCTTCCTCCATTGAAGAAAGATTCCTATTAAGGACCCCGTCAGAAAAAGGTTCCAAAGGAACTTTAAATAGACAAAAACTGTCCTTTATCCTAGAAACTTGCGAAAAGCAGCAGGTGAATGTTTTGGGGTATCCAAAACATTCACCTGCTGTATTATTTACGTCCGAAATTTGATGGGTACGGGTACCCCCCAGGTGTCGCCCTTCTGTAGGGGGTCCCTAAGTGCGTGACACTTTGGATGATTGATAAATCGCTTATCGGTACTTTATACCTGTTACTTGACAGAATGAATTATAACGTTTACGTAGCTCTGGGGCATCTGGAAGTATAGATTTGACACTATTTTCAAGATAATGTCTATGTAGTTTTGTTCAGTTTTTTATGCCGAAAGTGAACAGATCCGCTTTTCGGTCTGAACCTGGCAAATAACTGAGATGTAGGTAACCGAACGAAAAAGCGCCATAATACCTCGAAAAAATCAAATATAGTAACGATTTTTTAAAATTTTCAAATCTTGTTTATCATTAAAAAGTCAATCGCGAAACAAATATGTATGTACCGAAACTAGATACGGCTACAAATATACCTACTAAAATATGGCATAGCAAAATTTCTCCGCTGTCCATTGGTAATTGCAATGACAGAATATTAAAAAGACTGTCGGCATTGCCACGTGGGATGGCAATGTTTACCTTAATTAGTTTTAATTTAAAGATAATTAGGCATTTTGTACAATGGTTATATTTTATCCCTGTAAATAAATCGTATTTACCCAAGTAGAAACAAAATCATATAGATTTATATAGATTGATTTGATTGTCGACGAGCAGTGGTGGCCCAGTGGTAACGGCCCCGACTTACGTGTCGTAGGTTGTGGTTTCGAACCCAGACATGCGCATTCATTTTTTGAACATAAATTCGAAGACATGTGACATCTACCAACCCGCACTTGGCCCGCGTAGTGTGCCGTAAATTATCCGAACATGCTCGCAGAACAACTTACAATCCCAGAAAGCATCCGCCGATAATAAAGCGGCGGGATATTTTCGACCAGAACAGTGAGCCAGAAGAGTGACTTTGTAAAGATTGGGCAGACCCCACTGAGAGTAGAGCCTAACACGCCATCCGAACCATTTCATCTGCTCATTGTGAAAGACTGATCGCAAGATAAAACAAACAAACAAAAAAAATACTTTTTAGTAAAAACGGTGACAGACATAATTACGTTAGTAGAAATAGGAAACAATTAATTCAACCAGGTTTCAGACTGGCTAAAGTAGCCTCTTCTTTCATGGGGTACTGTATAAAATGCTACAATAAAATTCCTCCCCCCATTCTATAACTGAATGAAACGAAATTTAAAACTTGTATAAAACGCACACTATGCAGGCAGGCATATTATAAGTTGGGCGCTTACATCGCAGATAAAAATGCTTGGCTCAATCATAGCCCTGCTCCACAACCACTAGGGCGCAAAGACAAGTGATATGTAGAACATTATTGTTTTGAAGTATTGTTGGACCTGCTGAAGACTGTATGCATATATTTTTATTGTATAAACTCAATTTCGTTTAGTGATAACTGCACAGCATATGTGTGAGTACTATGTACCAACTGTTAATCTAAGATTAACTGTACTTATCTGTCGTTCGTTGACTTGTGTGTGCCCTGGCAGTTGAGATTGTGTCATGCTCTCTCAACTGTCTCTCTGATGGTGGCACATGTGTTGGATTATTCAATTCCCTTTATGATGGTTGAGCTGAGTGGTGCCAATTCATGCGTCATGTTCGTAAACGGGCGCCATTAGTTGGGATTGGCTTACTCGCCAACTCAACTTAGCTGCCTCGGCTAGTTTTTAATTACCTATTTTTTGTATTTTTTTATTGTTTGTTTCACTCGTGATGCTTTTACGTGCACGACTTTTTACATCGTTCTCACACATGTATTTTTCAACAAGAATGATGTAACCAAATAATAAACTGATGGAAAAGAGAGTCCGTGGAGTTTCTTGTACATTCTTCTCCATAGAGACCTACTGACGCTTGCTAATGTGCAACTAGATTCATATTTTTCTTTGACTATTCTAAAGTACGATGTATTATAAGTCGAAAAATTATGTATTTTTATATTTTACGCTTCAGTGTGCATGTGTGTGTGTTATTTTTATTAACTGTACCTTTAAAGTACTTGTAATATGGGACGAAACAGTACTTCAATGATGATGTGGGACGAACTAAGATTTTTTTGGAATGTGGGACAAAACTTCGGGCCGAACGAAGCACAAAGGTAAAAAACCTTTCGTATACAATGATAAAATTTTATCCAAAAAAGATCCGGAATGGGAGAGTCCATTAGAATCAATAATGTATTCGTCCACATTTAGAAATGGACTATTCTCATTGGCTGGTAGCATTTGTGGAAATGTTTTGCAAATTATTATCTCGATGAATGACCTATAACTTGACCATTCGGCCATATGGCCCCATTAACTTATATGGGCCATTGAATGTTCATTGAACTATAACTTTTTATCTTTCTGTATGTCACTGTTTACGTCATCAGTATGAGTTAGTGGGATTAGCTCTTAGGGAGCTTTCTTTTGTCTTTTATTTGTATACATTTATGGTGAGTACGGAGTTGCAAATGGACATTTCCAAGGCAATTATGTTGCTGTCATGAAAGGAACTACTGTCATTCATTTTAGAAGTAATTTTTGCTTGGAGTTAATCCTTATTGGATTAACTCCAAGCAAAAACTTTCATTAGTATTTTTGTTTTGTTCTTACTAAAATAATTTAAGTACTGATTATATCACTGAATAGCCATGTCAAGTTTCTGTGAAAATAAATACCTTTTCATTATATCTAAAACATTTCTATACCTGTCAATGTTAATGATAAAAATAAGTCTAGAACAGAGATCAGAACAAAAAAAAACTTCCTTTGTTATTACAATCGCTTTCAAAAGGCAACGCCTTTGTTGGATACGAAAATGAGACTGAACTCAAGAGTCATCAGACTCAGATGAGCACCAATAGAATGCAAAAAGTAACAGATCTTCTCTGACAAAAGTGCGATTGTTTGCAACTGGAGGCAGTTGGCACATAAAAGTGATTTATCGGCACTTAACTTCAGTTGGGACGAACGAGAAAAGTGCCAAGAATAATCTTCGATGCTTAATTTTGATAGTATCTTATAAGTTCTGAATAGTTGGAGTATTTGTAGACGAATGTGTCTGGAAGTATAGAATTATGACGTAGATTAGGAAAATAATCTAGTATTATTTTGCTTACTAGATTCGAGAATATTTCCCGAAAGAATAATTTGTAGATTTGTGTGCTTAGCTTGTTTTCTCATCAATGTTTGTTGGGTCGTTTGTATAATTTATTGCCATTATTTAAGGGGGTTAAAGAACTTATGAATAAAATAAACTTTTACTATGGGATTAGGGAATAGCTGTTTTTTTTTCCTATGACTTGGTCCCATAGTGTTGTTGTTCTAGTTGTTTTAAAAATACTTATTTAAGTATTTATAAATTTGCATGAAAGATTTGCAACAAATTAAAAGCTACCGCATATTTGTATTTCTTTCTAGACTAATACAATAAACTGTATTTTGTGTATATATTTTAATTTCACTCATGAGTCGATATAATTTTAGGTGACGGTGTCAACAGTGAACATGCTCACAACGGTGCTCAACGACAGTCCAATTTTCCCCGAAAACGAGGAGGAGCAAGCTGATTTAACAGCGCCATTACTGATGGACAGCCCACAGGTAAAGTTATGATCCAGATGTTTCTTTCACGACCCCTGCCGTTACCTTTAATTCGCCCGACGAGAAAATTACAAAATTGTCAGAGATAAAAACACCCCAATTCCGGTTCTAAATTTTAGCTATTTAAAACAGATTTCCAAATGATATTTATTAAGTTCATTTAAATATTTTGTGAACCAAAGTAAAATTACGCTTTTGTTACAGTGCGTCCTTTTTGGAACATTCATGATTTGGTTTGCATCAATAACGATAAATCTCGGGCCCACGTTCTTATCTGGAGCTTTGGCTGCCAGTGCCGGGTCCTACGGGTCGTATGGACCCGCCCCATCGTGTCCCCTAGTACGAGGACCCTTCAGACATTATGTACTTAACGCGCTCTGGATAGGCGTTAATACAGTGTGTATCGGATTGACACTTTTCCACTTGAAAAAACTCCACCGGGATCTCACGAAGGTTTGTATGTCCATTAAGCACACTATACTCAACGAACTCCTTCGAGACCCTTTAACAGATGGCATGGAGAGGTTAGTTTCATGAGAGATAATTAAAAGTAATGCTTTGTTTAAATTGTTTGCTTCATCTTCCATTCTCACAGAACCGACTTCTCCATGATCATCATTGATTGCCAAGTAATTTGTAACCATGACATGTCATCCACAGCTTTATGAGAAATGGTACTAGCTCTAGTCGTTGTTTGTCTGATATGTAACAAGTTTTGTAGTGTATTGCAGTTCACAGTTGCGAGGACGCAGAACTGGTGCTCTCCAAAACTCGTTGAAACTTACGAAGTCATCCGCATAATTCCAAGTCGCTGTACAATATTGTGCATATATCCTAGTCTAACGTTGGCCGGTATAGGAATTTTTGTTGGTAGCGTGCCAATATTCCTTGCGATGTACCGCAAATAAGATTTAAATTTTCGGAATTCGCCCCATTCGAAATGGACGTTTGCATTTTAGAAGTGCACCGTCCATATAAATTGTAAACAACAAAACCATACTCAATGCTTGTCGTTGCCAAAGTGCGGTTCAGATTTAAGTCTTCGATAAATTTAAATCTTATCGCATGCAGGCTAACGTAGAAGCAGTACGGGTAGCTGGTTTAGTGACTACGCTTGTCAGCATGGCTGGAGACAACAGGCGATCGGATAACCTTCCCAACAGCGTGGGACCCAGGGTAAGGATTGTGTCGCATGCTTGTTTCATCCTGTAGATCTTAGGAAAATTTATTTTCAGCTACTTGTTATTTGTTAATTTTGATCTGTCTTGCTATATCTGTTTCCATTATCCGCGAACCTACCTTAAAAACTGAATCTACATTAAACATATCTATTTATGTAAGTACGTCTATTTTATTAACTTCTCTCAACCGATCTCCTTTTCTACTTAGAAAACCATCAAGGCTATCTAAATAGAGCTTCTAAATTACTCCAGAGTGACGTCGGTTGACGGTTTCTCATGAATTGGCTTTTGTTACAAAATCTTTTTATTTCATTTGGCTGGTTTTATTTTTGGTACCAAAATTTTATTATCTTTCAAAATTGGGGCTTTAACGAGAGATTTTATAATATAGTCACTGTCTATCTGTTCTAAATGGCATATTCTTCCTTAGACTGTAGACGGGACTCTGTCAGACGGTCGTTGCCGGCCCTCAGGCAGTAACAACCTGCCTCTGGGAGGCGGTCGTCGTCTCCGAGGCTACCTGGCGAGGGTCGAGCGTGAAGGGGTCCGTCGTGTGAGGATGTTCCTGGTCATCACGGCGGCTTATATTCTGTTCTGGGGGCCATTGTTCCTTATTACGCTGCTGCATCATCCGGCTTTAACGTCGCATATAGCTTATGAAGTAAGGATTCAAGAATACTATTCTGACTGCATGTCTTAAGGTTAGTGAACTTGGCAGCAAGAAGTTTGAACTTACCTTTTTGTTCCAGATGTATTTCCAAATCACTCTACATATCTCGTACGTGCACGCGGCGGTCAATCCGCTGCTGTTCATGGCGTTGCATCGAGCGTTACGAAGAGCGACTCTACAGCTGTGCTGCGGTTGCTGCGTGCATTGGAGTCAGTTCGTGCTGGCTTTGACAGCTGCTGGTAAGTGGACCAAGAGTAGTAGTCTGTCTCGGAAGGACCACGTTCTGGAACAATAATTGTAACATTCTTGTTCGTAGCGCAATCGCCACTAGCGCCAGCCTCGTTCTCGCCCGCGGCCGTGTCTCCGGAGCCACCACCTGCGCCGCCGCCACCGATGGCTCCTCCCGCTCCCCCGGCGCCGGTGCACTCCACCCCTGCGCCTCACACGATGATGGTAATTACTTCTTATATGTAAGTGTTGACACCGTAATACGTGGTTTAACTCACTCGCACAATCCCGCACGTCAACTCCCTAGACCCCGCGAGTCGTAGACTAAGATTGCCTGCGAGCTGAATGCATGACGAGGATGTGAAACTTCTGTCGCATAGTTTCCTCTTGCGTGGTAGTGGCGCCCTAGTCCTAGCTACCCTACTCATAGTAAAACAAATGAAACATCTCGCTCTCAGAGTTGGGAAGTTGGGGAGTGTGATGCTGAGAGTATGTCGAGTGCGCGTGTGCAGGGAGACGAGGATATGATGGGGGAGGCGTGGAGCGGCAGCGTGCGGCGGGTGCCGCGCTCGCCGAGCCCGCTGCTGGACGCGATCTGAGCGCGCGCGGCCGAGCCTGCGTCGCCCGTGCCCGCGCCCTACGTGCCGCACGCGCCGCGCTCGCCGCACGTGCCGCGCGTGCTGTTCGCCACGTACTCGCCGCGCCCGCCGGCCCGCGCCTGCCTTAACAACATATCCTACATCTGGCCGCCCTAGTCGTCCGATACAAGATCATTCTGTAAATATAACTAAGAACATTAACGCCATCAAATTGTATATAAACTTTTTGAAGTGTCTCAGTAGTCGTGATGCTCTCAAAATATTGATGTATAGAAAGGGTATTTATTATAAATATTACGAAATTATATTTAGGGTACTTTTAAATATTCGGTAGATTGTTGGTAGTGCTAAAATTATGATTTATTTTAATTAAATCAGAGTTTGGACTGTACATTGTGTAATTCCAATTTCTATTCTGTAAGTCAATATAGAAAGCTAAATTCTAAATACACATTATTTAGTAAGAGTATATTAAATGGCACTTACATATACTTATATTCAGTAGTGACCCGAACACGACTAAAGTAAATAATAATATATTTTTGTGAGAATAAGTAGATGATGTGTAATTCTCATTAAGTGGAACACCAAGTAGATAGGTATATTAACAAAAAAAGTAGTTTAGGAAGTGAAAATAAATGTGTCATTGGGTCTTATTTTGGATCATCTTTTTATAATTATGTAGCTGAAAAATATCTTGCCATCAGTATTTGAGAACTGTTTAAAGACTGAGTATTGTTTTATATCATTTTGATAGTTTTTCTATTTTAACTTAATAACATTTTTTTTGTTTGCTAAAGCCTGTCTGTAGATATATATTAAAAAAAAATATTTTTTGTAATGTTTATTTTGTATTGCTGTTTTTAACTACTGAGCCAAACATTTTTATTTGTACTGTACAAAACTGTGCCAATTGCAATGTATAAATACCAACTTATGAAACTCATTGTGACATAGATTTTAAGGCAATCAAAATTTACAGCGGGACTTCTTATATTAATTTTTATTCGGGAAAAACTAGATATTGTATAAACTCCTTGTATTTTAAATATATATAGAAGACTTTAATATAATATTTGAATAAAATTATTAAAACATTGATTTCTTAATGTCTGAAAAATTCTATAGAAAGTTTTCTTTGTAGCAGTATAATAATATTTTTTTTTGTCTCACTAAATTTTCTTTAAAAGTGTTTATAAAATATACTTATTAAACAAAAATTAAAGAAGAAAACGTAAACAAGTCGTCCCGTTTACAATTATTTATAATAATATACAATTTTATTGATAGTTAAGTCATATTTATTGTAAATCGATGTATTATTGAAGGTTGTAAAATAAGTAACTATGATGTAAAATAAAAAGATATATGAACTAATAAAAGATTATAAAATTGTGTTCTTCAAATTATAATAAAAAGAAGAAAATAAATTATAAAAAATAAAGTGATTTATTAAATGTTTTAATTTATTTCTTACTTGTACTCGTTTCACTATCTCCCATAATCCTCAAAAAGTAAGCCGAAAATAATAGAAAATATAAATAAAATAATACAAAGATCTCACAGTTCACATTTTACATCGTATTCCACCATATTCCTAAATCAATCAATCACATAATGAAAGTAATTCAACTTTGAGGAAGGCCGAACGAGAATCACGCAGTAGGCAAATAGAAAAATATATCGTGAAAACGTATGGAGAAAAATAAATACATTTCTTTATCTATTCGTGTTTTGCTGTAGGTAAAATGAACGCAGAATAAAATTGGTTGACAAATCTCCATAGCAAACAGACATTTGACATAGTCTCCGCAAAATATTGTCGCGTCATGAGAATTGTTGCCAGAATTATTTATTTGGCACATCTATCTTCACATCAAATTAGTAAATTTTATTGAATACTAATGTTGTCAACGACATGTATATTTATATTTTAATTCATTTCATTTCTTTTTGGTTTTATTTTGACATTATTTTATTTTAATTTTAATTTATGTAATTTTATTTTATTTTAATTTAATTCCCTTTGATTTCACTTTATGTTTGTTTAAATTCTTATTTTATTTTATGCGACTTATAAATGACAATGTTGTGCATGCCTGTAAGTGACTTGCTTACACAGGATCTTTTTTTAATTGTATTACTGATATTAATTTGTAAATGAGTCGTTGGTGTGCCTTGTTCAATAAATAAATAAATCACACTTATTTTTGTAACGGGGTATGTTAGTTGTATAAGGTATTGTAGGTGCTTCTTCTTCTTAGCGTGTCGATGGCAAATATAACAAGTTAAATATTGTATTTGGCCCAAAATTCAGACAATGTAGGTGCTTATTATATCTTTAAATAGCGAGTTTCCTCCGTGCCTCGCAAAGATCGCTAAGCCGTTGGTCCCGGCTGTCATTTGAAAATGTTTGTTAGTTGTTACGGGAAGTCAGAAGACTGAGATCTGACACAAGTCTTGCCAAGGGGTATCGTGTTACCCAGTTACTGGGTTGTGGAAGTCAGATAGGCAGTCGCTCCATGTAAAAAACTGGTACTCAGCTGAATCTGGTTAAATTGGAAGCCGACCTTAACGTTTAGTAAAGTGAGAAAAGGCTAGGCAGAAATTACTTTTACAAAAAAACAGATGCTAATGAAAAGTAGACAGTTGATTAGGTCAATACTATTAGGAGGACTGTTTATATCTTGAAAACTTCGACTTAGTTAAAAGATAATAACGAGGTCGAAGGTTGTAAACACTATAATAAACACTGTCTGAAATGAGAATCTATATTATAAACTCAGGCCAGATCAATCAATAAAACAGTGTCACCTTTTTACATAGTAAACATAAACATAGAGAGTTAGCTATAACAACAGGCGATAGTTGAGACTTTGAAAGGTTTGTACGGTGAAAGTACGCATTACTAACGACTAAGCATTTTTACTTTAGCGGTTACTTTTCGTTTTCCCTTGCTGTTTTTTTTTATTAAAACTTTGATCGGGTCAATACCTTAATAGTATCGTAAAAGTGATAGTATGATTTAACTGTCTTCCAACCTTCTAAAAGGTCCTTTGAGCTGGATAAGTACGATATTTTCACTAAACTAATTATATTTTAAGACATCAAATGTGAGTGATATAGAAGACTTGAATAGTAAACTCACTCACTACATTCATAAAAAGTAATGGCAAAATAGCTGCCTATATACCCATCACTTCGTCCGACTGTACAATCAAATTCATCCAAAGGCATGCGCGTCCTATGGCCATGACCCTGACCGATATAGCCACGAATTAATGGCCAAATACCACCATTGCCGTTCCTAAAATTCTTTAAAGATACCTAATAAGACAAATTTTAAAGTCTTGAGTTGTCAGAAAACTCATGTCATTCTTTAAAAGTTGTGGCAAAATGGCTGCCTGTATACCAATCTCTTCGTTTGACTATACGTTCAACCCAATTCATCCGAAGGGGTGCGCGTTCCATGGTCACCCCGCTCTCTCTAGTGCCAGAGGTTCCAAAAGGTCATGACCCTGACCGATATAGCCTCAATTAAGGATGGAGTGACGCGTTTCTGCCATAAATAAGGACTGTTTTAGCGAGATATCATTTGATGAAGGTATATTCTGGTGGTTGAATGGGATTAAGTAGTTGTGTGTCGGATTTTTGCTATAAATAAAAGATTATGAAAATAATAGCAAGTACAGCTGTGATCAGTGAAATATGTATAATTGTATAAACAGTAGAAAATTAGCATAAGGTGAAAAAAAAAACCGGCAGTGTGCGAGTCGGACTCGCGCACGCAGGGTTCCGTACCATTATCGCAAAAAACGGCAACAAAAATCACATTTATTGTATGTGAGCCCCCCTAAAATATTTATTTTATTCTGTTTTTAGTATTTCTTGTTATAGCGGCAACATCCGTGAAAATTTGCTTAATTTCAACTGTCTAGCTATTATGGTTCATGAGATACAGCCTGGTGACAGACAGACAGACGGACCGTGGAGTCTTAGTAATAGGGTCCCGTTTTTACCCTTTGGGTACGGAACCCTAAAAAGAAAAAAAATAACATTTATTTAACGATAATTCATGAGGTACACACAAAGTAGGATGGAAATTACTGCACGGTAGTCAGGCGAAGAATTGTTAATAAAGTAAAGGTTGTCGTATTGTCGTAGGATTTTGTTACTGTCTGGACAAAAACTGATCACAAGACAGGTCAAAATCAGAAAAAGAGATTTTTTTTTAAACAAATATGTAATAACTTTCTCAGAACAGGTAAATATTACACTACATTTTCTGCCATTGCAATGACTGCAGGCACTTAGTGACAATAGTGAGAACCTACGAGAGTTCACTTTTCACAATTTGTACCCACACGTACCTAGAAATGAATCAAACAAAAACTTTGGTATGCAGGCCAAAATATTTGTCATTCCATTATAGCTGTACAAGGATCTTTTATGGTGTGACCAAAGTCGCAACTAAATATGTACACAAAGCAAATCAGATAGGTTTGCAGGGCACACCAACATAGATATTTCGTGTGTCTAAAATCAACGGGTGTATTACTTCGACTATTTATTAGTGTTTGTTTCACAATAATCCGTTGTCCACGCACACACTTGCAATTTCTTGTCAATTTAATGTTGCGGGGAATATGAAGCTCATATAACAATCATCTGCGTGACACATTAGTCGAGCGTGCGGTTTACGCCCTGGCGCCGTAAGATCGAATGCGACTGCCGACGGCTAATGTTTTTGTATGTTTTAATAAAATATTTTACATTTGTTTCTTCAATTCATTGCTAAACTATTAGCAAGTCTTCTTTATATTTGAGTTGGAATACATTAATTGTTTACCCTCTAAAAATGACGAATCATATAATAAGTTAGTAGTTGTTCATCGTCATAATGCTATTGAATATCGGGCTTTCGTTACGTTTTTAGATATTATACCCAGCAAATTTTGAGAAGTTCTTTTATTAGTGAATCACTTTACTAAACTTAAGAGCTGAGATAATTATTTTGCATGAGCAAAACGTTTCAATTAGTGAAATTGCGAGGCTAGGCGAGGAGTGATTTTACGCACACTAACATCTATGTTGGTGTGCCCTGCAAACCTATCTGGTTTGCTGAGTGAGTTGCAATATCCTGTGTTTTCAATACGATTTCTACAAATCACAAGTGATCACGAGTTCACAAATGTTTGCCCCCATTTTTTTTTTTTATTTATTCACTCTACCGACAAAATATTCTTGCAGCACTGTAAGAACACTTCTAATATTAATTTTAATTGTTTGCGTAATATTTTCTTACACTCCATTCCAAGCTGACTGTGCACCAATCTATTTGTTCGACTGTACCTATTTTGGAGACTTCGAACATGCTACAAGTACTGTCGACCTGAAATAAAAGTATATCGTGTGACCCTTGCATTTTGTGGTTGTAATATCGGGACCAAAGTTCGGGTTTGAGTTTCTGAGTACCAATTAACAAAAGACGAATAGAGATCGATATTGATTTCAGGAATTAATGAAGTGTTTGAGGTTTGGCAACAGGAATGAAGGAATTTCCAATTTGTAAGAGAATTTAATATAGGCTGGTGGTGGGAAGAAATATATGTATATTATATCTACAGGGTGAATTTTCAACACATTGGCAATATTTCAGGGGGTGAAAGTAGGTAGGTACTAGGTACTCATGTACATTGAAATCTTATACAATGAGATAACTAACAAATAGGAAATATAAAAAATACTTTTGAAAATTTATGTTCGCATAACTCAACAAAACCTTGGGAACTGCAGTGTTCGCAATATTTGGGTTTATCATCAGCCTTTTTAATGTTCCTACTGCTGGGACACAGGCCTCCTCTCATAGAGAATCTCATAGAGAATGGGCGATAATCCACCACGTGGGCCCAGTGCGGATTGGTAGATGTCACATGTCTTCGAATATTTGGTTCTAAACTCAATTTGCGATAACATTAGACGTTTAAATTAGCCCATTTTACAGCCCGTTCAACCGATTTTGACTTCTATTGCGTTGATGATACGAAAAATGGTAGCTGTAGTAAACAGTTGGTTTTGAAAACAGGTTTATGTTTTTTATGTGATCCTTATGTTACGGGATAGAACTCAAAATCGGTTGAACGGACTGTAAAAAGATTTGGAAACATGTCTAATGTTATTTCAAATCATTGGTGTCTCATCCCATACAAAGAAACCGTGCCGACGTTCTATACTGATTATTCTGATTATTTTTTGTACATTGATCGCGTTCGGTTCCGTTCCGTTCTATTCCCCAGATATAGATGGTGATCTATCTATTGCCGTGGAACAGAACCAAATGCAATTGATTTACAAAAAATAATCGGTATAATCAGATGAAAAACGCTAGTGTCGTCGGCACGGTTTCTTTGTATGGGATGAGGCATCTGTGTGCTAGTATTATATTATCTGTGTTTCAAATAGAGTATAAGATATGCCGGTTTTCTCACGATGTTTTGCTTCACCGTTTTGAGAGCAGTGGGAATGAAATAATTTATACAAAGTAAAGGGCCTGCCTGGGTTCGAACCCATAACATACAACTTGTACGTCGTGGCCGTTACCACTAGGCCACCACTACTCAATTTTTGGCGTTAATAGAAAAAAATCAAAACCCATTAAAATAAATGAAAAAATAATTTTAAAATGAATAATATGCCTAAAGTTTATTTTAACTTATGATTCCAAGCCAAGCCGAAGTTCTCACAGTTCAAAGTGACCCATTTTAAAGACTCAATAATAAAACTGTTCTTCATATTCATGAGTCATGAGACTTTCTTTCGTGAAGGTTACTGCGCGAATATAAAATTAAAAGCGAAAATCACAAAAAAAAAACCCTAAAGTTCAAAACATGATGCCCGCAGAAAAATAACTAAACATCTCAAATATCGTAATGCCTACCTGTCAAAACATCAAATGATTGGTTTACTGAATAAATAATAAAAATAATATTTGACATTTACAGAAATATGTAGCACGCGAACTTCTGATTTCAAAAATTTTAGTCAAAAAATAATAAATAATCATGTCGACATCGCATCTTCATTCTACAACACCAAAAGTCACCTTGAGGACATTGGACATCGGCTCGTCATACTACAACACATCCTCTCTACAACTCTTCAACAACTCTGGGTAGACTGAAGAGTCGTAGGAGTTTCTTGCGTACTACACAGGCAAGCCAAGGCAGGCCGCCTGAGGAGAGGGGAAAGCTGTGGGTGGAGAAGTGCCCACCACCCCATGACTTTGTTAAGCCCAAGGAACATCTGCCCCCTGGTCATGAATTGCAGTGGCCTGTATGGAAGGCATTGAATCGGCTACGTGCCCAGGTGGGCCGCTGCAAATATAGTTTGGCGAAATGGGGATTATTGATTCGTCCCAACACTCGGTGCGAGTGTGGTGCCCCTGTACAGACTATGTCCCACTTGCTGGAGTGTCCTGGCTGCGTGGCCGCCTACTGGGCCCAGACAATCTAATTAAATGTGCCATCGAATCGAAAAAAAGAAGAAGTTTTTTTTTTTTTATTTTTTTTTTTCGATAGGCTCGCGTTTAACCACTACCTCGTCTGATGGTAAGCGATGATGTGGTCGACGGTGAAGCACGCTTGCCAAGAAGTAACCTATTCACTCTTGACTTAAAGACCCCAAGGTTGTAGCTATCAGGAAACAAAGACTCCGGAAGGGCATTCCACTCCTTAGCTGTGCGAAAAGTATTATATACACTTGCCTCTTGATATGCTCGTCAAGAAATAAGGAAACTATTACTTTAAAATGACGTTCAACGTTAGCATCATTTTCATGTACAAAATACTACAATTTTCCTAACTCTCATTACTAGACGCCAAAGTTTTGCGGACAAGATATCAGTATGACGCAAATTGACGATGCCCAAACTTATAGCGCAGAAACATCAATAAGAATATTACTTAACTTTGGTGAAGGCCATCTATACCCAATATTGATCTGCTGAGGTCCATTGTACATCTAAAGTTGACTAATGGTCTTATTAGGATCCAGTTTGATAGATGGTTCTTATCGGAGACATGATCAAGAGTAATAATTGCGACATTTCTGTGATGGTATTTTTCTTTAGTTTACTCACCATTTAGTACATATAGATAAAAACTGAAGATAAACTTTGGTGACAAGGTGTCACCCGCATTAGTTTGGGAGCAGTACAGGGTTATTTCAAATTTATTTTAAGGAGCGAAAGTGAAATATGGAAAAACCAGATCTTCAGTACATTTAACTTGGTATAACAAGACAGAATGTAGAAGCCGACTGATTTAAATTCCAATTTAAAGTTTGCCAGTGAAATTTGTTCATATTCATGGTGTACTTTCACCCGCTAATAGTTTTTTAGTTTCGATTTAAATCATAATTAATAATTTATTATACATAGTTTATTTTTAATAAAATTTTAAAGAATCCACAACATTAAATCACTAATTCTTGTACACTAATATAAGTAAGCATCATTTCCTTGCACGTACCAGTTCATTTGAATGCATTATAGAATGTAACAACACACGCACGTGAGCCAGTGAGCACATTTGCAAGAAGTTTGCAGAATCATCACAAAATTGATTTGTTAGTTTTTGTTTCTCTATAGCATTGTTTAAATATATGTATCTAAGTATATATTTATTCAATTTTTTAGGGTTCCGTACCCAACGGAACGGACGAAAAAAACGGGACCCTATTACTAAGTCTCCGCGGTCCGTCTGTCTGTCTGTCTGTCTGTCACCAGGCTGTATCTCATGAAACGTGATAGCTAGACAGTTGAAATTTTCACAGATAATGTATTTCTGTTGCCGCTATAACAACAAATACTAAAACCGAATAAAATAAATATTTAAGGGGGGCTCCCATACAACAAACGTGATTTTTTTGCCGTTTTTTGCGATAATGGTAAGGAACCCTTCGTGCGCGAGTACGACTCGCACTTGGCCAGTTTTTTTTATTATATATATTCTTTTCTCTATTTATCCTATCATTTAGGTGCACCTGCTATGTTTTTTCTCTGCACAAAATGACTAAGGCATTAAGTACGCCTTTGTAATTGTGCATAAAGTTTTAATAAATAAACAGCAACACATAATTGCACTCCTCACCCTATCTTGCAACTCACTACAAGTATCTTCTGCCAGTGCACCTCATAAAATATGTCTGCTCGTATTTACACATCAGCATACTGAGTAATATTTTACGACTGTGTATTGTATTTTATTCCACACTTGTGAACGTGGTGAGTGCCGAACACTCGAGGTAAGCGTTCTCGCCAAATTTATAGTTCTAGTCGTTATTCCTGTGTTTTTATGACGTGAACAAATATAGGTTATAAGTTTATAACTACCCACATCTAGGTAGGCACTTAAAACATGAATGGCAATGAGTGTCTAGAACATTTCAGAGTTAATTAGGTGGCAAGTTTAAGTTAGACCAGCTTAATAGTGGGAATGTGTTCTTTGATTATCGTGTCACCGTCATTTACCAAAATATTTTTTCTTTTTTAGTGTAAAAATTGTTACAGTGTTGTATTTGAAAATTATGAGTTTTTAAATCATCATAATTTTTTGCTATCTAACAAAAGCATTAAGGTTTCTTACGTCTTCTTTATCTACACACGGTTTGCTGTGACGAATTATTCAGAGCAGACACGGGTTTGTCACATTGAAAAAGGGTCTTAATACTAATCTGTGGAGAATTTACGGATACGTCTTACACACAGTTAGGGTTAGGGCGGTTACGCACGAGACACGATCACGATCCGTGTCCGTGATTTGACTTTCGAGTTCAAAATGTTCTGAATTATGATGGACAGAGTTCGGATGTAGTGCGTAAGCTTCCCTACAAAAAATACTACGACTACTTTGGAACCGAAATTTCACGTACACGGATCGAATGTAGTGCATAACAGCAATAAGGCACGACAGGCTTAATCCCTTATTCTGGTTTATTCAGTAAAGCAGACTAATAAAAATCAATCTACCTAACGTTTGCCCAATTATATTGTCCGGATGATATAATTATGATATAACTGTAACTGGGTAACACAATACCCAGAAAGAGAGAACCGGTAAGAAATAAATTAGTAGGAAAATGAACAAAGCTTCACACTCCTATCCAGGAACACTAAAGACAATGGATTATATAAAACCAATTGCCCTTCGTCGTGAAATATATCTCTGACGTCACAAGGCATGTCAGTTACAACCACGTTTTCTAAAATAGACAATAGGAGTGAAATTTATAGGAGCGCGGAATCGTCTCGTGCCAGACGATTCAAATAGAACTTATAAAAGCGGACTCGGTTACTAAGTCAGGTTTCATAGTTACATTAGATTCTAAAGTAAGGTTAAAACGGATTCTCATTAGAGTTGTTTAGGTTTAAAGTAATTTTGAAGAAGTTATTTGCATGGGTCTGTAAGTTTTATCAAGGTTCTATAAAATAGCTATTGTTTGGCTCTGTAAAATACTGTTTTTCTCTTTCAAATTTAAAGTTGTTGTGACTCTTCTAAGATTGAGAATATTGCTAAAAGCCGCTTGAATATTGTCTTTTCTATCTTTCCTTTGTGATAAAAAAATGATAGGTCATATTATTAGTTTTATGTTAAAATTTTCCTAATCAATCTTAATCATTTAAATTGACTTACCTACCTTTTACATATCTTTTAATTCCTGGCTTGTTTCTTGTTGCTAGATAGCTGCTATTTTAAGTTTGTGTGACATTAATTTCAATTACCAGTCTGTGGCAATTTGAGCGAAAACTGACTATTTCATTTTAGGTCCTACTTCGTTATGTGAGCTCCCAGTAAAGTTTTTCAGTGACAATATAATTTAATCTTCTACCCTACACTCCGTGTTGTACTGAAAACGTATCCCCCTAATAAAAGTAAATCCTACAAATTGTTTATATACATTATTATCACGAGTACCAGCTTCGCTTATGATTTCATAAAACGTACGTATAGTTTATCATTCTGAACATACTTGCGTGGAAATCCTGTTCCATTTTTTACACGTGGATTGGTTTGTCTTTATTTTTTGTGATAAGTTGTTCTTGAATACTGGCAAGTGTTGATTTGTATATTTTAGTAAGACAACATTGTTGTTTCTGCGTATTCTACTATTTTGAGTGAGAGAAATATAATCTTTATCTGTAAAATGTTGTCTCTTATTTTACAGATTTATCAAGATCGATTTAGATTGCTATTGAGAAGATTAGTCGCTCAAATGTTTGGTAGAAATGCTGACCGTCCAGGGATCGCTGTATAGATAAAACAAGGCCTTTAGTCATATCAGTGTATTTTAGTTTATGAAATTAAAAATCTTCAAAATCCAATGTTAAATCGTGAAAAAGTTCTTATTGCACACCCAATAAATAATAATTTAGAACTTTGAGACGTTGAACAATTATATTAAAAGGTAAGCAATTTTATGCCTTATTATACTTATTAATTTTTGCCCAGACCATACACATTTAAATCTACCTTAATAATCCAAGGGCGACGAATAATATGTAGTCGTATCTAACAAAGTAGAAACTTGTAAAATATAGTCCTGCGTGGTAAATCCTTGCCGTCAGATATTATGGGTGCCAATTACTTACGCGTATCATATCAGCCTCGTCTAGGACCTGCTACTAACGCGTACTTACGTCTAAACCACATCTCTCAAGACTTATTTTTATTCGCGAGCTCCTTGATACGGATTTGGTAAATCTTCTGTCGTTTTCCTCGAGTTTTTTGGGTATAAATTCATATGTGCGTAATTTTATGTACCTCAAAAAATATTTTACTCATAGTATGTACCATCTATTATATAAAGTTTCAAAATTATTTGAGGCTTAATTTCAGTCTGAAATATTAAATTGTACCCAAACAGAAAAACATTTTTATCTCAATCCATAGGCGATAATATTACATATTCCTAACATAAACATAAAATAGAAACCTGCAAAGTATAATCCTGCGTGGTGAATCCTTGACGTCAAGTTTAATGGCTACCAATTACTTAATAGTTTCACACCGACCTCGCCATCTCTTCTAACATTTTTCTTGAGCTTTTTGGGTATAAATTCTTTGGTGTTATAAAAAAGGGATGAAAAAAATATTTTGTCTTAGTTTTTATTCTCATGTATTAAATTGCCCAGTCACTGGGTTGTAAAAGACAGATATGTGTTAAACCACCACATGTAAAATATTAAGCTGAATCCAATATATTTCAGCAAGTCTAGGTAGATAGCTTTTTTTAAAAATGAAGAAATTGAGACTTCATTTTGAACATAAAAGTCATATAAATATGAACAATGACAGCCTGAGGTCATTTAGTCGTTAGTAGATGAGTGGGTTTAGTCAGCGATAACGATTGTCAACAAATCTAAAATTAATGTGATCGACATGCGCTACCAAAATATTCGCCGTCAAAATCCTAAACATTTTATATCCGTCAACCCATAGTCATCCCTGGTTGAATTTCAATTCAAATACTCCAAGATTATCTGACTTGCAACTTTTTTATTATGGTGAGCACAGAACACGGAATCTTCGTGGTGGTGTCGGCAACGACACTCGACAGAATAATTCGCTATCTATACCTAATATTTGAAAAAGAGAATGCGAATTTTGTAAGTCTGTGTGTAGGTAATCCCGGATCTGTTCGATTTTTTTTATTTTCATTTAATAAGTCAATTATTCCAAACCACTTGCGTGGTGGGGACAGCAGAATATAGCAGTTGAGTACTGACCGTCTGAGAGCTGAGACGTCGTAGAATCAGTGTCGGTTGGTAATATTAGTAAGCAAGATTGTAACTGTGTTCATTTAAATAAACACAGTGTATCGAATAATTTCTGTGAATTTACTTTCACGATTGTACCCACCGACTTGCTTAAGCCTAACCTAAACCTAAGGGAAAACATCCTGACTTCCCGATGTTTTGCATCTATTGGCCACCCTTGATGCGACAAATAAGTTTCGGCTGTTACATGCATAGTCAAAATTGCCTCGGCCCATTCGTTTTTATACGTAGACGATGAAACATTACCTTCTCTAGTAGCGGCCGTAGATGCGGTTCCTAGCTCTGTGATGACATTGAAAATTGCGAACAAGTTTTACCCAAAATAGTTTTATGACAAATACAATATGTTCTTCTTGAAATGTGGCGTAGTTATTAGGTTTTTGGTGTATGTGGAAGACAAATGTGCGGTAATTCTGTGTGACATTCTGGTATTATTTTATTAATTTTTTCGCCTGCTGATTAATGTGGCGACGCTTGGGGGAGGCCTATATCCAGTCGTGGACGTCTTTCGGCTAAACTAATGAAAGCGCCTACCGGGGTTCCAACCGACGACCTAGGACATGTAAGTCGGAGCCATTAACACTGGGCCAACACTGTTATCACTAATATTATTCAAAACAATATTTGCATGAGCCCCTTCTAGAATGTGTTGTGTTAGCTAGAATCTGCCAAGATTTTATAAAATCCTAGTCTTTCCTTGTCTGTTTCTATTCTTATCCATGTAAGATTATCAAGCTAAGCCATGCATGCTTCCTATGCCATTCAAAAGATATATTATAAATGCAAGCCACTCCAAGTCAAGTAATAAAAGAAAATAGTTTCCGCCACGCCGAAGCACGATTAGCGTCTTAGCACTGCTACGGCGTAGCAGGTCTACGGCGTAGCCAGTCTACAAGAAGTCCGTTCACCTAAACTATGCTAGTATTATATTATCTGTGCCTAAACTTACGAGGCTATTACGTTCGTTTTCTGTGAAACCGGTCTTGTTAGTGATGTTGAGAATCCTTGCGTATACAAAGGTCTTACCTTAATAGTGTGGGTGAATACTTTCGTTACGGTAAACGGTTTTGTTAGTGGGTTAATTTTGCTCAAACACTTTTTTCTACACAAAATATTTTTTTGCGACATCAACAGAATAAGAAAATGTTTAAATGGTATTATGTAAAAGCATTAAATAAGTCTGTTTTGAATTTTAACGAAAATTATGTAGCTTAAACAGAATTATAATTTAGAACTGCATACGCTATTTTACAAAAGTGCAGGTAGAAATGTAAGATACACTGATTCCATTTAGTTCTCATGTAGGCAGGCCTATTTCTGTCAATAAAACAAATCCAGAATTTAGAACTAGACCTGACCATCTATTTTCTCTCTCCATCTATTTTGATTTCTAAAATGTTTTTTTTTACTATTGCTGGGATGATGATGGGATAAATGGAAATGTTTGATTTATGTTTGATGAATGATGAATGTTTTTTTCCTGTCATGCATGGTGTACTCTCTTACCTCAGGGATGGATTTACCAAATAAAATACTAGCTTAATGGACTTGAGTAGATTGACAGACTTAATGCCCTGGTCGAGTCATTGCTTCAGAGCCTTGAACATCGACGCCGACTTGCCAGCCTGTCTGTTTTTTATCGGTTACATTTCGGGGAGTGTGCGTTGAACCTGCGTAATTAGATTTCGACTAGCCCTTTCCATCATCGGACTACAAGACATACGGCAGCATTGTTACATGGTGGACATCCCAACTATACGCACAAAGCGTTTCTTCTGAATACTTTCATTTTGCGTACAGCTAAGAATGCAATTTCCTGCCAGAGTATTTGTTTCCTGATAGCTACAACCTAGGGGTATTTAAGTCAAAAGCGAATAGGTTACTTCAAGGCAAACGTGCTACACCGTCGAACTCAAAATCGCTAACCATCAGGCGAGATGGTGGTCAAACGCGAGCCTATCGTTAAATAAAAAAAGCATATTTTTTCTAGATTCGAAGAAATTTCTTGAATTCAAATACCCTATTAAGTTTATTGAGACGTCAAAGTTTAAACTCCAATTCCCTCTCAAAATATTGACGTACAACGTGACCCTTAAATTGTTCACCGACACCGTCACATGTCATGTTATTCTTATCTCTAATTAATCTTTAGTGTGTCAGCCACGGCCACGGGCACGGGCCTGCGATACAATCTGTCAGGCGGAGACATGTTTATAGGTAAGCGACCAAGAGGGTTAAGCGCAGAAGGTATGGAACTATCATAGTGCTTTGCATATGGCCGGCTTGTTTTGAAAGCGTTTCGGTACAAAAACCGTACATAATTACAGACCTAAATAACCAATTACAGTTTTGTCATTCGGTAAACTTGGTTAACAGCGATGACCACGCGCATAGCATTATCGGAGCCCGATATCAATTTTGAACCTCTTTTTGGACAGTTTTGTTTGCAAAATATTCTTTGATTTACATATGCCACTTCAGTTATGAAGAAATTGTAGCCATCAATTTATCTGTGTAATAATATTTTTTAACATTTAAGTCATTTTGGAAAAATATCCTGTTGTTAATATTTTTTTAAAGCAAAACTATTAGTACACGAAAAAACCATGTTTCAAAACATATATTTGTTGGGTTTAGTCAATAGTACTGTACGGTTCGTACACTTGCAGAGTTGTTGTTGTTGAGGTTGAAGCACGAAGAGAAAAGATCACTCAGTTTTCGTTAGATTTATTACGTATTTTTGTGTTTACAAGTAATACTGTTGACCATTCCTTTCTCTAATGTTAGTCACCGCGTAGCAGTTATCGTACTCATTGATTTAAAGTGTTTCATGTGTATTTATAATATTATTGGAATGACGCACGTATGGTGCACGGCACCGCGTCAGCAAAATATGTACAGTTTTAGACTGTACATCTTGGCAACCCAAAAAGAAGAAACCAACGAGAAGAGAAAGGAAAAGTCATCACAAAGTTAGTTAAGTAATTAATCAATCAAATAGAAAGGCGATGTTCCTGTTCCCAGCTTGAGGCTCCCGCCGCAAGTCCTTTGTTGTTTGTGCTGCGACGGTTTCATGCTGCTGGCACTCTGTTTTGCGGAAAACTTGAAGTTCAATATCTTCAGGTTGACTCGAAGTTTTGTTCTTAGCGTTGTGTGTGCAATAGTGTGGACAACGATTTCTCCCAACCACGACAAGTACGACTATGATGGCGATCGCCAGCAAAGAGTAACTTATGGCATATTGATGAATGTCGTGACTTGTTAGTGTTGGTAGTGAAGCTTCATTTTTCCGTTGAGTTGCAATTTTCTGATCAATTGTTACAATTTCCTGATCCGTAGCCTTTGACTGAAGGATATTTGGAGCATAACGATATGTTAAGTTCACTATCTTGTTAATAGATGTATCAAATGTTGGAGCTGTAAACTCATAATCCATCTTCATATGACTGCTGTATCGGCGTTGAGCGTAGATGGTTAAGTCGTTGGATTGCAGTACGCATCCCTGAGATAATGTCACTATGCTCGATAATGCAATGGTTTGTGATGTGACGTCGTTGCTACATATGATTCGTAATGCACACGTTTCGCAGCAAATCGCCAGCCAGCTGTTTTGAGTTTGTAACTCTATCCAAGTGTCTTTGCATGACGCGCGTTCGACGTCACAAGGTTCATTGTTTTGATGCGATAGCAGTTTTGCCTCACAAGGAGCGTTTTTGCTGTGTAGGTCAAATGATGGCAGGTTTTTCTTGCATAAGAAATTCTGCGATTTTTGTTGCATGCAGTGTTTCAAGTCATCTTTGGACATAGACACGTAAATGTTCTTCTTGAAGTTGACAGCGATGTACTCGTTTGATAACTGCACATATGTAGTTTCCTTAGCATTGTTAACCGGTAAAGGTATCGCTTGGTATATTACGAAATCTTCGTTAGCTACAAGTGGAATATGTGCTTCGAAAAGAAAGTAATTTTCAGTAACTCGTGCTTTCACATTGATCAGCTTGTAGATATCTTTAATGTTTTCTTTGTAGTTCTCAACTGGTAGCGATAAAGATTTCGGAAGGCTTCCGGATATTTCCGTTAATTTTTGAATCAGACGCACCGGACTTATCAGATGGACATCTACATGACCTTGGTAGACGTTAGTTAGAGTATTAAACAGCATATCCTGGAACGTCCTCAAGCTGTTGATCAATAGGTACGTCGTTAACGAAGCAGAGTTGAGGTAGGTAGTAGCCGAAAGTATTTCCATTTCCGTTTCGATGGATGCTATATTTTTATTGGTCTGATTGATAAAGTTATCAATGGAGTTGAATTGACGCTGAATATTGTCTTCAGTTTGTTTCAATACTTGATTCTCAAGCTCCACAATCGTTGTTTGATTTTTTAATAACTCAAGTAAGTAGTTCTCATTGGTTTGCAGAGATTGAATATCGTTTTGATATTTCTTAGCGAATTGTTGGTCCAATATCCCAAACAGACTGTTAGCTATGTAGCCGACTCCGTCGATTAGACCCCGTTTCTTCCTGTTGCTCAGGTGTTTGTGGGGATTTATAAGTATAGAGTTGTAGTAGTTTAGAAGTTCTAGTTCATGATTTAATTGTTCCATGGTTGATCTGCAGTGTTGTAGATTCGTTTTTTGGCATAAGTTGTGAATATTCTCGAAGTAAGTTTGAGTACGACGAGTCCCATCCCAATAGTTTGTTAGGTTGTAGTACATCATTAGTATCCATTCATCGTGCACTACTTGCATTTTGCCGACGGTGTCATAGTATATGGGCCGCTCGCGTTCCAGACTTGTAATCTGAGTGGTCGCCGCCGGCGCTCCGCGCGTGCCATCGGTGGCGGTATAAGATCCCGTTACAAATGTAAACAATGATAACATTGTTATTAGTAACGTTGAGATAAGATTCTTTGACTTCTTCCGCCGTTCGTTTTTCGATTTCTGTGGAGGCTTATTTTTCATTTCGTTTTCTTTGGTTTCCTCAGTTTCAGAGTTCAATGGTAATGGCGACAGTTTTGTTATTGGGCGCTTTATGATTCCTGCTTGAGTTTTAACAGTAGTTACTCGAACATATCCATCAGATCCTGGATGTGTTTCCAGGATCCGACCTAGGGCCCATTTTCCCGGCGGTAGATTGTTTTCTTTCACCAGTACTACATCGCCTTCTTTAACGTTTCTAGAAGGCTTGTTCCACTTACTACGTGTTTGTAGAGTGGTAAGGTAATCGTTTGACCAGCTTTTCCAATATTGTTGAAACATATGCTCGGTAAGCTGCCATCTACGGCGTAAATCAATGTTTTTTACGTCACTGTAATCCGAGAGTGGCATGGACAATATTGGGCTTCCTGTAAGGAAATGTCCAGGCGTTAGGCAGTTGTAGAACTCTTCTAATTCCTGACGAAGCACCTTTGCAGCGCCGATAAAGTTGGTACCACAGTCAGAGTACATGTGTTTAGGGGTGCCGCGTCTTGCACATAGTCTTTGGAAGGCCGCCATAAACGTTTCTGTGCTAAGGTCTGATACGAGTTCAATATGAACAGCTTTCGTCGCCATACATATAAATATGGCTATGTATCCCTTTGAAGTTTTTACGCCTCTACCCTTGTTGTGTTTAACATCCACATGACCGGTAAAGTCTACTCCTGTGTGCGTGAAAGGGCGGCACGGAGTGATCCTTTGCGGTGGTAGGTCACCCATCAGTTGATAGCTATCTGTCTTGTTGAAGCGATGGCAGCGTACACATCTTCGAAGTTGGTTCTTGACAGCCCGGTTGCCGCCAACGATCCAGTAACGCTGTCTAATATAAGTCAGCGTTAGCCGAGCTCCTCCATGTAATGTGGCTGAATGTGCTTGTTCTATAAGAAGTTGTGTAAATCTTCCTTTATGTGGTACGATTATTGGATTCTTCATATCCCCAGTTAATCTTGAGTGTTTAAGACGACCTCCGACACAGATGATGCCCGCTTTGTTTACATAAGGATTCAATTTGCAAATTGCGCTTTTCTTTGATACTGTTTCGTTGTTAACGATTTGTTTGTATTCAGAATTGAACTGCAATCGCTGCGCTTGAATTATGATACTAATGCGCGCTGCGCTTAGTTCACTTGTTGTTAGGTACGTAGTTTCCGATTTCGTCCTATTGCGCACATTTGTAATGAAGCGTAATATCCATGCGATGACCCTGTTTGCTTGTGTCAATGAGCTGCATTTGCTCAATAAATTGATAATTATATTATGATCGATATTTTCTTGCGTGATTTTAGCGTGGTTTAAGCTGCCAAAATTCGTTTGGAAAGTGCAAGGCATATCTGCCGGCGGATCTTGTTTTGTTAAGAACTCTGGGCCTTGCCACCACAGGTTGAAGTTTACTAGTTTGCTTGGCAAAAGACCTCTTGAGGCGCAGTCTGCTGGATTTTGCTCTGATTTGACATAATGCCACTGAGCTGCAGGAATGACGTTTTTGATCTTTGTAACTCTGTTGGCTACGTAAGTTTCCCATCTTGATGTTTCGCCTTGAATCCACGCGAGGACCACTTGAGAATCCGACCAAGCCCGTGTTGATATGTTATATCCACAGAATGTTTCCTTGGTTTTCTCCATCAAGTCAGCTAGTAGCTGAGCACCACACAGTTCCAGTCTTGGTAGTGTTGTTTTCTGAGTCAGTGGAGCCACCCTTGTTCGAGCAGCAAGTAGAGTTACGATGGGTTGGCCATGTTCGTTGAACGCCTTGCTGTAAATAACGCAAGCGTACGCCTTTACACTTGCGTCGCAGAAGCCTAGCAATTCGACACATTGTTGTGTGTCGCCAATCCATCTATTTATCGTTATTTTATTAATGAACGGCAGTTCTGTTTTTAGGTTCAGCCACTCAGATTCAATGTTGCTGGGCACTATGTCATCCCAGCTAAGTTTACTCATCCAGACTTTCTGGAATAGTAGTTTGGCCTTGACCGTTACTGGGGAGAGCCAACCCAATGGGTCGTAAAATCTTGATATGGCTGAGAGTAAAGATCTCTTTGTTAGTTGTTTGGAGTTTTCCACAGGCCAGTTAAAGTGGAAGTTGTCGCTGTTTGGATTCCAACCGAGGCCTAACGTTTTGCTTGATTCTTCCCCTTTAAAATCAAACATGGTTTGAGTTGAAATTTGATCCTTGCGTAAGTCTTCCAGTATAGCGCGGTCATTGGCTGTCCACTTTCGTAGATTCATACCTCCTCCTTTTAACAGTTGGATCAAGGAGTTTTGCAGTTTTTTCGCTTCTGTGAGGTTGTTATGGCCGCTAATGACGTCATCTACGTAGCATTCTTCTATGAGTGTCTTGGCAGCTGCCGGATGTTTGTGACCGTCGTCAATGGCTAGTTGCTTCAATGTTCGCATAGCTAGCCATGGTGCGCATTTGGTCCCGTAGGTTACTGTGCAGAGCTGGTAATCGCGAAGATGTTGATCTCGTGAGTCCCGCCATACAATTCTCTGTAGATGTTGTTGTTCTTTTGAAATCCAAATGCAGCGGTACATCTTTTCAATGTCAGCCGTAAATGCGTATTTATACGTTCGCCATTTCAGTATAAGGGCCTGAATGTCCTTTTGTAAGTTGGCGCCTTTTTCCATGACGTTGTTCAGGCTGACGCCAGTAGTAGTTTTTTGAGAGGCGTTAAATACGACCCTCAACTTTGTTGTTGTCGAGTTTTCTCTCAAGACCCCGTGGTGCGGTAAGAAGTAGACGTCAGTAGGTATCTGAGGTGCTAATTTCATGTGACCCAGATCCGCGTACTCTTCCATGAATTTTTTGTACATGGAGGAAAGCTTTTCGTTCTTCTCTAGCCGTTTTTCCAACTGTAGAAACTGCGAAACCGCAATTGTTCTAGACTTGCCTAGTTTCTCTTTGTAGTCTGGAACTAGAGGCATTTTGACGATGTACTTTCCGTCAAATGATCTTCTTACAGTTTCGTTATAAAATTGTTCACACTGGTCATCTTTGGGGATATCTTTAGTTTTTTGAATTTCTTCATTCTCCCAAAATTTTGTTAAATCCTCTAAGTTGACTACAGTAACGTGGCAGTTAAACGTTTGTTTCATCTTTCCGCATAAAATCCACCCAATTTGCGTTTGTTGTGCAACTGGGGAGCTGTTATTGCCTTTCAATACACCTCCTAGGATAATTTCGGAGTATACGTCGGCTCCTAGTAATAGGTCGATTTGCCGAGATACGTTGAAGTCAGGATCTGCAAGTTTCAAGTTTTTCAAGTGACTCCATGCACCTTTCTCGAACGTTTTCATAGGCAGGTTGTTTGTTAGCTTCGTCATAATAAGTGCTTGAGTTTCAAAGTTATAATCGGAGTGAATCGATTGACAGGTAAGTTTCAGTTTTCCCCTGCATTCTCTGGAAACAGAGCCGATTCCCGATACTGATGCGTTGATCCCGCGCCGAGGAAGACGTAATATTTGTGCAGCGTTTTCTGTTATCAAGTTCACCTGTGAGCCTTGATCGAGCAACGCACGTAGTGTTACATAAATCCCATCTGCAGATTTTATTCTCAGCTGGACCGTAGTCAGTAGAACCTCCATGTTGTCCTTAGACAAATGGTTAGATGTTGGTTGTTGAGATGAAGGGCGTTGTTCAACATTGTTTTTTCTAGTCGCTGACGTTATGGTTTGGTTGTCCGGATTGTGCAATAGTGTGTTGTGTTTCAAGTTACATTCTTTGCACATTTTCGTGGATTTGCACTCGTCATTTCCGTGGCTGAATAAACAGTTTTTGCACAGCTGCAGTTTCGACACGGTGTCATTTCGCTTGCCAAAGTCCATTTGTAGGAATTTGTCACATTGGCGCAGAACGTGACTTCCGTTGCAGAATGGGCATTTACCGTAAATAGCATGATAGTTGTTTGTTTTATTTTGATTGAAGTTATAGTTATGTTTCTTCATCTGGGTTTGCTTGTTGAATGTTTTCCAGTTGGATGATTTTTCTGTGGCTGTAGGGTTCGCCCTTTTAGCTGATTTCATCGTTTCGTATGCCATGAACTGTGTTTCGAGGAAATACAGGAAGTCGTGGAGGTTCTGTAGTTCTCTGTGATCTTGAAGTTCTTTCATGTAGTCACTCAAAGTACTGGAGTCCAGTTTTTGTGACATGATGTGCACAATGATCGGGTCCCAAGTTGAAGTATCAATACCGATGTTAGAGATGCCGTTCAGGCATTCGGTAATGACGTCATGCATCTTCTTCAAATTGTATGAGTCTGCATGTTGTATGATCGGCAGATTTAGCATGTTGTTCATAAATGAAGTAAACTGGAGGCGACGATTGTCGTAGCGCTGAATTAATATATCCCAGCATGAGTTATAGTTTTCAGTGCTAATGGTCAGATGCTGCACTAAGCGTTCAGCTTCTCCTCGCAGCTTGGTCTTTAAGTGTTGCATTTTCTGCGCGTTGTTGATCATAGGGTTTTTGTGAATAGCTTCCAGAAATAGGTCTTTGAAGGAGATCCACTGACTGTAGTTGCCGGAGAACTCAGGGATTTCGATCTTAGGTGTCGATTTCTGGTAGTGGACGGTGGACCAGATTTTGGCATGGATTTTCCTCTTTAGCTCATCATATTGTTGTTCAATGTCCGTGAACATTTTGTAGTAATGTTCGTTGGATCCTTTCAGTTGAAAGTCTATTTCCCAATGAAGTTTATCGATGGGTTCCCATTTCGATTTCAAGGTTGCGAAGTGGTCTTCCAGTTCCCATCTTTCCGATATAGTGATTAAGTCAATCTTGGAGATGACACGGTGAATCGCGTTGAAATTGCATTCTTGCTTGTTAAGCAAGAGTTGTATGTTGCTGTCGTCATCTTCTGAAGTCCCACCTAGGTCGAACTTCACGTTTTGTTTGCTCAAAGTCGTCAGTTTGCTAGTTATGTCTGTTTTAGTTGATAAGAACATTTCTTTAGTTTTTTCGTAGATGTCGTCCTTGAAATATGCTATGTTCTTATCTTCTAGTTCGAGCAACAGTTGGGCATGCCTGCCTTCGAAGTCTTGCCATTGGTTTTCTAGCGACGACAAGCGTTTCTTCAGGTATTCCACAGATTTTCGTGATGATGAATCCTTGCGATAGTTGACACATAATGCTTTGATGTTATCGAAGCACGTTGACTGCAATTCTAGCATATCCATGTTGATGCTTGCTGACACGTCGTTGACTGTGGCAGGAGAGCGTTGCGTTGTATTGCGAAGGCTACTGCGTTGCTTGTAGTCTTCTCCGTTTCAAATCTTGAAATCGTTGACTTACTTGATTTGAAATGGTCAGTGGAACTCAGCACCCTTGCACCTCTGTCACGATATTATGCGACTTCTCAATCTAGCTGGGGCGACCCGCTTCTGGGAGACCAGCTAAACCGATTCGCTACCGTAAAGAGACACAGTGGCACCAAATATCCGGCTCGAAGGACCAAAAAATGTACGGTTCGTACACTTGCAGAGTTGTTGTTGTTGAGGTTGAAGCACGAAGAGAAAAGATCACTCAGTTTTCGTTAGATTTATTACGTATTTTTGTGTTTACAAGTAATACTGTTGACGATTCCTTTCTCTAATGTTAGTCACCGCGTAGCAGTTATCGTACTCATTGATTTAAAGTGTTTCATGTGTATTTATAATATTATTGGAATGACGCACGTATGGTGCACGGCACCGCGTCAGCAAAATATGTACAGTTTTAGACTGTACAAGTACGGACGTTAATAACAAATCGCAAGCACGCCATCTGGCGGCAAAGCAAGAACTACTAAGCGCTTTCTCTAACCGCTTGCGTGGTGGGGATAGTAGAATATGGCAGTTGAGTACTGACAGCCTTAGTGCTAACACGTCGTAGAATCAGTGTCGATCCGTAATATTAGTAAGCAAGATTGTAACTGTGAATATTTGAATAAATCCAGTGTATCGAATAATTTATGTGATTTCATTTGCACGATTGTACCCACCGACCTGCCCACTCACGATGTCTTAACCTAAGGGAATATATACTGACTTCCCGACATATTTTTTGCAATGTTTGACTTAGCCGTTACTAAGGAGTATGCTCTAAAAAGTGACCGTTTCACGGCACTAAAGCGGTGAAAGGCCCTTAAAGGTAACTAATACACACAGACTTGAAAAAATGCGGTAATGCGAATGCCGCCAGGCTCATGATTTTAGTAAGGGTTTAGATTAAACTTGTTATAATGGTTTTATTGGCGGTTCACAAGTTAAATAAGTAGTTAAACAAAACATAGATATTCCTCTTAGAATAATGTTACTAGGATTACTATGCTAACTCATTTCATTATAAGCTTCTGCTTGCAGTTTTGCCCGCATCACTGTCAGAAATGATCCCAAGGGAACATATTCCCGCGATAATAAAACTATCCTATGTCTGTTTACGAGGTGCAATCTATCTCTATAACAAAATTCATCAAAATTAGTTAAGCGATTTAGGCGTGAAAACAAACAGACAGACAAAGTTACTTTTGCGTTTATAATGTTGAATGGTTTTAATCAATTTAATTTTACGTATATTCTAGAATGGTACTTCTAATTAAACTAATTTGTTGTGTCGTGAAGGGAACACGCAGTATCTATAAGATCCGTCTATTGTAATATGTAACGTGAATATGAAGAACGTACACCTAGCCTTTAAATTGCCGTGGTAATAACAATAAAAAGGAAATGTTGGTATTGTCTGTAATCGTTTGTCTGTTGTTTATGTAGTGAGGCACAATGTTTATTGCATGCTTTTGTGTTAAATGCTTGGGGCAAACAAATATGCGAGTGATTAGCTTATTTATAGTTGATTGGATGATTTGTACTAGCTTTTTCGCGCGGCTTCGTTCCCGTAACATTTGCCATAGGAACCGCTTTTTCCAAGACAAACATTCTAATCTATCAGTGGTGAAAGGATTTTCGTAATCAGATCAGTACCAGCACAGATTACTTTAAAACAATCATATAAATATGTTATACTTACAGAACAAACACAAGTAAAATTTCAAAATTGAAAACCCCCGATACATTTACGTGGGACACTCAGAAAGTTTTGCGAAACTAAAAAAAATTGTTCTATACGTACATATATTTTTATTAAATCTTTTCAAAGTACTTTCCACCAGCCTCTATACAAAGATTCATGCGCCTAAACCAGTTTTCAAAACACTTTTTCCAGTCCGCCGCAGACACCTCGTTTACAGCCTGCTCGAACGCAGCCAGCGCATCTTCCGGCGACGAAAATTGTATCCCTTTGAGCTGATTTTTTATTTTTGGGAATAAAAAGAAGTCACACGGTGCTAGATCAGGGCTGTAAGGAGGGTGACCCAGGAGTTTGACTGGCGTGCTGTCCAGGAAGTCCCTCGTTTTGAGTGCGGTGTGCGCAGGTGCATTGTCGTGGTGGAGCAGTAGCCCGCGGAGCCCTGTGTTTGGTCGCTTGTTGCTTATAACAGAGAAAACTTCTGGCAAACATTTGGTAGTATACCATTCGGCATTAATGCTTCTTTGATCCCGTAAGGGAATTGATACCAAGTGGCCAGTCAAATTAAAAAAGCTAGCGATCAAAATCTTACCCCCGCTTCTAGATCGCTTCACTTTGGTAGGCGTTGGCTCATTTTGAAACACCCAAACAGTCGACTGGCGCTTGGTTTCTGGGTCGTATTGATAAATCCAGGACTCATCACCTGTAACGATGTCGTAAACACGCCGAGACGAGCCTGCTTCAAATTTGTTAAGCATATCACGGCACCATTCCACCCGGGCCTGCTTCTGAGCATCGGTGAGGTTGTGCGGCACCCAGCGTGATACTATCCTCCTCACGCGAAGATGGCTGTGTAGAATCTCGTGAACGCTTCCCGATCCAATCTTCAATATGTGTTGAATCTCCTGATATGTAATTCGCCTATTGTCTTGGATTAAATTTTTCACTGCTAGCACGTTTTCTTCGGTAACAGCCGTCAAAGGGCGACCGCTTCTTTCGTCATCCCCCAAAGTTGGTCGACCGCGCTTGAATTCGTTATACCAACGATACACGGTTGCCTTGGAAGGGCCTGCATCCATGAATGCCATTTGAAGTCTATCGTACGATTCATCCGGTTTCAGGCGACACTTGAAATCGTATAAAATCATAGCTCTAAAATGTTCCCGGCGCAGATCCATATTTCAGTGAGACACAATACTTTGAATTAACTCGCAAAAAATGTGGAGGGAAATTTTGAAATTGGAACTTACTTATTTTTACTTATAAATAATCATATTTTCGAAAAACATTATAACTGGCCAGTCTCCCATATATAAAAACTTTTTTTCGCAATACTTTCTGAGGGGCCTGGTATCTTGCGAAAACACCCCGATTCAAACAGTAAAACGCCCATAACTTTTGAACGGCTGAACCGATTTTATTCAAACATAGCAAGAACACTCTCGACAAAATCACCTTTCAAACAAAAACTAAATTAAGATCGGTTCATCCGTTTAGGCGCTATGATGCCACAGACAGACACACAGATACACAGATACACAGCAACACACGTGAAACTTATAACATCACTCTTTTTTCGGCGGGGGTTAATAATCAAACAAATCAAAAAATAATTTTGAAAATGGAATAACAATGTCTTTATATAATGACTAGCTGACCCGGTAAACTTTGTTTTGCCATAAAAAGACCAAACATTTATCTACCCTACCCTACCCTACCCTACCCTACCCTACACTACCCTACCCTACCCTACCCTACGTACCCTACCCTACCTACCCTACCCTACCATACCCTACCTACCCTACCCTACCCTACCCTACCCTACCCTACCCTACATACCTACCCTACCCTACCCTACAAACCTACCCTACTCATTAAAAAAAAAAAAAAAAAAAATTGATGTTGACCTATTCTCAGACCTACTGAATATACATATAAAATTTCATCAAAATCGGTCAAGCCGTTTCGGAGGAGTTTGGCAACGAAAACTGTGACACGAGAATTTTATATATTAGATTAAAATTGAATTTAGAATTTCAAGTCAAACCGTATCACAGTACAAAGTTGCCAGTGCTATAAAACGGCAATTTCGTAGTTAAAACCATGTATTAACAAACAAGCAATTTTACCACATTGTTATATCTTTGAAAATCTAGACCAATTATTTTTGATTGCCTATATCCTATCGGCATTCAAAAATAATTGGAATAAAAGCTAATAATAAAAGTGCAAAAGCAAAACCGAATAACTTTTTTTGATGAAAGCCCGAATTGATATCCCCAAAAGTTTTAAAACGTAAACCGTGTTATTTTTGTTTTCACACATTGGATAAAATAAATTTCGTTATTTTCGCCAAAAACAGAATCAAAAAGGAATCTGTTTTCAAGCTTATGTTTATTTTAAAGGAGGGTCAAAAATTTACAATATTTGCGAAAATTCAAACAAAAGGGTTAAATGTGGGGACATGGGTAATTCGTTGTTAAAATTTTTAATGTGGAATAAAAGTAGGTAGTCATTGTTTTACAGGGGATGTGCTCGTAGCTAATTACCTCTGTAACCTTTTGTGACAGTGAGGAAGGCACTTTAGAGATCAATCATTTTGTTGAGATAGGTAGATTCAATGTTTATGATAGGGCTTTTATTTGGGTATAACAGAAATATAATTGGTATGTTGTTTTGAAGAAAAATTTGATATTTTTTTTACAATTTAAATTAACAAACGCTTTGATGATGGTAAGTTATTTATATCACACTTGTTAATTAAAGCCGGATGTGTTGATAATTACAAACTTGATACTTTTATAAAACATAATCTAGCCTTTTCTCAATTATGTTCGAGTCAACTGCCAGTCTAACCGAATGTAGGTAAGCACGAAAATTATACATGAAGCGACTGCTTATCTGACCTCCACAACCCAGTAACTGGGTAACACAATATCCTTTGGCAAGACTGGCGTCAGAATTTCTGGCTGTTGACTATCCGTAATGACGGACCAAACTCCGCAATCATTGCTTAACCTTGAAGTTAGAAACATAATGTAGATGATGAAGGATCAGATAAATATGATGATATCTTTAACATATGTTAGAGCACACCAAGTTTTTATTCTTGGGTAATAAATTTTAATACAATAAAAACTTCTGAGTTTGTTGTCACCGTAAAAGTCTGGGAGGTATTAAGCGGGACGTAAAGTTTGCAGTGACTACCAAACTTCCTAAATGTTAATCCGGTCTCGCCGTTAAGAAGCAAAGCAAAAGTTTTGCTTAAGCCCCGCTTAGTCCTTGATTATACACTTTTTCGTACAAACTAGTTTTTGTCCGACAATCCCCAACTTTTTGTGTGGCTGTGGCACCGAAGCAGAACGATAGGTAAATAATTTTACATTCTACTATCCTACTTCCTACTTAATCTCAGAATAAATGCATCATCATCTATATGAGTGGATGTTCGTTAATTAATCACGCGGCAACCCTCAGCAGCTCAAACAAAAACTTTTTTTTCCTCGTCTATAGGCTTGCGCTTGACCACTATCTCACCTGATGGTAAGGAATGATTTGTTTTTATGGCACAACGGAAGTTTATGACTTGCACCCTATTTGTGTAACACACTAAATAAAAATTTCTATATACGTCAAACAGTTCGTTTACAACATAAAATACGCAATTGAATTGACAAAATGGAAGAGATTGCATCTATTGAGAAAATTTGTGCGTTATAATCACCCGCAGGAAAAGGCGCTATCTATACTATTTATCGTGTATACTGTGCTTTCCTGTAGAATAATTATTTAGATTTAAATGGGCGAAGCCGCTCTCAAAAACTAGTTTTAGTTTTTGTGTGAAGTTTGCATATTGCTGGTGCAACATTTTGCAGATACTCGTAGTTTCAAACTTAACGAGCGTGCACTCAAAGTCAATGTGTTTTTTTAATACTTTAGTTTGCATGTGAATAAGATTTTTTTACCTTAATATGTAGACGTGCTGGCTTTATAATTACATTACGTGTGTATGATATTATAAAACCTCCCAGGCTAAAATGGAAAAAGGATGGAATTATCTTTCGTATGTCAGACGATCAATGGGCCAAACGCGCGACCTTATAGGTCTCTTGAGATTACAAGCGACTTAGCGGCAGATCAAGGTGTAAATTGGGGCAAGACAAATAAATTGCCCTTAGCAAAGAGAAGTGCAAGGAGAATAGAGAGGTTTTAGACCGGCTGTAGCAACATCCAGTCTTAAATAGTTTATAAATTCATGAGAATCAATGACACAGTGTGGCAGGTTTTTTCACCTTACTAAGGACTTTACTGAAGCAGCTTATGGCTTTTGACAGATACGACAAAGGGGCAACCCTTTTGAACCGACATCAAAAAAGGAGATAATCAATGACCACGTTGATATGTAATATTGTTGGCATTGCACAATAGTCACATAAGTTACTCTGTATGGGCTTCTAAACACGTGTGCCATCTTTCATTAGTGTATGAATATCGTACGTTACCCTATATTTTCTTTAGTATGTACCTATAACTTGACTTTTGACTATTAGTCACAATTAAACATTAAAGAGCCTGGCGAATAGACTTAACTACAGGCACGTCCTCAGCTAACATGTAATTAGTAAAAGAGACGACTGAAGTAACTCAGTAGTAATTAATTATGTGAAAACAGTTGAGCCGTCTGGTTTGGCCCTAATCAACCTTTGAATAAAATAATGAATAGGATCGGGCATGTGGCTTACTTTTAAAAGCTGATTGGTCTCTATTATTAGTTACCTGGAGGAGTTTTTGTAAATTAAGTACGTGGCTAGCATGACCTTTAATTTTAGCAATTATCATATTTTAAAATGGGTATTTTTTGGTATCTATTCGTGTTTTAATAACAGACAAAAAAATACAGTTGGCATCAAAAGTGAGCAGTCATTGTTCTTGTGAACTGAAAGTATAATACATAAAAGATCTGTTGGATCCGTAAGTTTTAAGAGTCATGTCAAGGTATTACAAAAAAATTTTACACCAGGTTGGAACAGAGTTCGATAAATTAAATTTTACAGAAGGTATTTCAGTTTCGTAAAATATGAAGAAACTGAAATGACAACAACACAGCTGATGCTCAGTGTAAACACACAATAGCGGCTGCCAGCGTAGATACTGTGTTTTTTATTATTTTTATTATTGTATGCGTTTGACGTGAAAACCTGTCAATCTTAAGCAATAAAGTAGGCTCTAATACGTTCTTACTTTAAATTCTCAATTCAGAAAATGAGTGCATATGTACATGTGATTCGGGTACCTTATGTTATAATGTTCACCTTCATTATTGGATATCCGGCACACTTCGACTTGATACTTTACCAAAACAAAGCAAAATCCTAACACGAGTAGACTGAACCTATTCATTCAAACATTACACTACTTGGTGAACTAGCGAGTAAATACCAAATACTTGATAGCTCACAGTTGCACGTGTTATTAAACTTGTAGAACGCCCACAACTTCTTAAATAGAACATTGATTGACCACTTCCAATGAAATACAAGAGCAAAAAAAACTCCTTCAATAGTAGGTAGCTTTCTGTACACATTTCCTGATGACGACGCAGTATTGAAAAACGAGGAAAATACATCCCTTGGCAATTATGTGGTCGGTTGTGAGTGAACTCTTGTTTCAACTTAAGTAAAATGTTATTCTTTGGTAAAGCTTCCCCAAAATTGGAAAGTTGGGAGTGTTTTTCTATGTGAGATATTTGTATTCATTCAAACATTAATTGGTCAGTGCAACGTCTGGTGGGTTAACTAGTGACGAATAAAAGACATAACACTCTTTTCAGTACCTTTTTTGTACATTAAGAGTTTCACGATCTCGGGTGATTTCCAAAAAGAAGATGAAAATAATAAAAGGGTTTGAGTGAACCTACATAAATTAATATGCACACAAATATTGACGCACACACTAACTACATTAAATCGGTGTCAGTTTGTGTGTCCATGTGACGATATATGATGTCAGCTGATGTAACCACATCCTAATTGGTGTACCACTACAATAAAATCCAGAATTGACGCTGAATTTGCTTTTGTAATTTGTTGACGTGGCGTTTAATCTAAGTTCTCTTCAGGCGTAACGGCATGAAACCACACCACACTAGCTGCTCTATCAATCTATACTGCCCTATTTAGTAACGGTGGGTCTCAAAAATATTAAATTTATTCAGTGTCAGACAAGGCAAAGCATACCTACCCAGCTGTGTCTTCTACTGTAGATGGTGTAGTCAAGCACTTTACTATAAGGTTTCATTTTATAACGAAAGTGAGCACAAAGTGAGAAGGTTATAAAAAATCTTAAAGAAGTTCGTCATTTTAAAATAAGAAACGTGACAATGTACTTTGACTTCTGTTTATGAGTTAAAGTTAATTCTGTTTTATTTTTTTGGAAATTAAGGTACCTGGGAAGTTGTTGATAGGACATCACACTGGGTACAAGGATTGTAATATAAAAACATCAACGCATTACGTCCTTGTATGTATGTACCTACTATACATAACTATTACTAAATGTCTATTTTATCCTATTTTATCATACGTCCGTCTGCAAAATGCGCGAACACGACATTTTACTTTGCGACTGCTGATATACAGTCGCCTTCCTCTGAAGCCTGACTGTTACACCGTAGAGTTTTATGCGAGTAGTAATAGAAAATGTTACTTGGAAGTAACGCGTATATAATACTTGTGCCCCTCTTAGCAACAGGTACAAAAAGTATTATGCATATGGGACGAGCAGTGGCAAGCAAAACCCGGCCTATCCTGTTCAAGGTTGGTAGCCTCGCAGTTCGGGACAAAGTTTGGTTTAGTAAAGCCAAATTAAGAGGTTCGGGCATCACGTTGTCCGAATTTTTAACAAAGGGGCGACATGACATATTCTTAGCTGCAAGGGAAAGATTTGGCGTTTCCAAGAGCTGGACTAAGGCGGGCTGCGTATATGTTCTTGGTGCCAATGATACGCGTCATCGGGTCGAGTCTTTTGCTGACTTGGACAAGATTGCGCCAATTCCTTGTGAGCCGAAGCAGAGCGATCCCAAAGCGCCAGTGCCGGGCTTTGTTCCGAACGCTGGTCCTATGAAGACCACAAGATTGAAACGTACAGCTGCTGTGAAAAAGTGATTTCATCTTTGTGATATTTACTAAGGGGCCGGGTAATATTATTTTATATTTATTAGGTTTTGTTTTTCACCTTCACATTATTTTTAACTATGTTTACAATTTTACGTCAGGCAAAATTGACATAAGTCACTGTCAGCACTGTCTACTGTCAGTTTGACGTCAATTGTTTTTTATGGGTGCGTTCCGTTTTAGGTAACGGCGCACTGGCAAAAGACATAATTTAGAATAATATTTTATTTTTATGATTCTTGTTGATAAACTGTTTAATTTTTTTACCTTATAAGTTATTTTGGTTGTGCTAGTGTTACCCGGTCACTCATCTAGTTTTTTTGTTTAAAATCTACGTAATAACGCAACCGGCAGGTGAACTTTTTATTGGTTTTTAGTTATAAGATAGGGTTTTATATATTAATATTAGGAAATATTTATGTCTATTGATGACAGCAGTGTTAACAATAGTTATTTTTTGGCAGGCAGCGATGATAGTTTGGTGAGCATACCGTCTCTTGCAGACAGTCTTGAGGCGCAGTTCTCTGATGTTCCGAGGAATTTTAACGTGATTCATATTAATGCCCAGAGTATTCCGGCCCATTTCCACGATATGTTGGCAAGTTTTGACTGTAGAAACATTCATGCTATTCTTGTATCCGAGTCATGGCTTAAACCTTGTCTCCCTTCAACTAGCTACTCTCTTCCTGGTTTCTTACTCATAAGAAACGACAGGACGGCTGGTGGTGGTGGTGGTGTTGCCATATACCTCCGTGCACACATTCCCTTCTCTGTAGTCCATATGTCAGCGCAACCACCGCCATCAAATGCTGGTGAACATCACTTTCTTGAGGTCGAACTTCACCACTCGAAATTACTTCTTGGCGTCTATTATTGTCCCTCCTTACGCATCAATTTCTTCGCATCGTTTGAAAAACTCTTAGAACATCTGGTCCCTTCTTACAGTCATGGCATAATCATGGGTGATTATGGCATGACTGTAAAAACTGTGATGGTGATATCCGCAAACTCTGCAACAAGGTGTGTAGGAATGCTAATCGCCAACACATTCATAACTCTGTCCAAAACGGAGACGCATCCAAAGTTTGGAATTTTCTAAGATATCGATGCATTGAATAATCATTTCACAGCTTCGTCCAATTTCGATAGGACAGTCATCACCTCAAAAAATCCCAGCTGGCGTTCCACAAGGCTCGACTATCGGCCCCTTTTTATTTCTCCTGTTCTTAAACGATATCCCCATTCAACCCCGAACTAATCTAGCTTGCTTTGCTGACGATACTGCCTCGTATACCTCTTCGGATGATACCGATCTGATCATAGATCGCCTACAATATTCCATCGACTTACTTCTTGACTACTTCAAGAAATGGAAACTTAAAATAAATGAGAATAAGACGGAAGCTATATTCTTCTCTCGTGCTAGGCAACCCCCTCTGAGAGGTTTAAAGGTTGCAGGCCACACCGCACCTTGGAAAAACTGTGTACGATATCTTGGGATCAATATGGATAGTCGACTTAACTGGTCCAAACACATATCTGACTTACGTGTAAAGGGGGCCCAAGCTCTTGGCGCTTTAAACCCTATACTTAATAGAAAAAGCAAATTAAGTAGCAGTACCAAATTAAGGATCTATACTACACTTGTCCGCCCGTGTATAACATACGCTTGTCCAGTTTGGAGCAGCACATGTCTCTCTAACCATCAACAATTGCAAGTTATTCAGAATAAAGCAGTAAAACTATCCTTCAAAACCAAATTTAAAACAAATCTCAAAAAACTACATAAACACATTAAACTTCCTTTCCTATACAATCACATAATTAAAATATCAGTAAGATTTTATAACAAGAATAAAATTAATACTTCCAATACCTTGATCTCTAATCTATGTTCGTCAACATTGGACAAATTACCATATGTCGATAGATACGGCACTTACCGCCTACCGCATCACTATCTTTTGTTCCCACCAACTGAGGTGCGAGCGACCAGCGGCTTGACCCCCGAGAGGCTCGCTGCCGCCCCGGCTCCGGCCGCTGTACCACCGGAGCGCGGGCGTCATGGAGGCTCCGTCCGCTGATCATTAACTGGTCGCGCGGTTGTTATTTCTTTAGTTTACCGTGCGATCAGTTATTATTTACTCAAACAATTTTTTATTTATGTTGTCATACCTACATGCAAGCAGCAAAATTATAACATAACTAAATAATTTGCAAAAATGTTATCATGTTACCATGTTATTGTGTTAAAAGTTAAAGATATTATCAGTTTAATACATTCACATTACTATAAACTTTAAAAGGCGAAAGTAGCCTCAGAAAGTGCTCTCTGTGTCTATTGTTTAAATGTGACTTAGGGTAAGTGCATTTTTGTTAAATCTTATGTAAAATAAAGATCTTTGAAAATGAAAATGAAAAATGATAGGACAGTAAAATTGAATACGTTGGATTATCTTTCATCTCTTCCGACTCCCAGTTATGCTCCATTTGTTTTTAGTCAATTCACCGCATGTGATGTTAAGAAGAGCATACTATCAATTACTTCCAATGCAGTAGGAAGTGACTGTATCAGCCGTAAAATGTTACTCCCGGTGCTGGACGTTATCTTTCCTGTCATTTGCCACTTCCTAATTTTTCTGCGTCTAGCGGTGTCTTTCCATTCTCATGGAAAGATGCACAGATAATTCCTTTACCAAAAAAGTCCAATCCCACATCCTTTTCTGAATACCGTCCAATATCTGTCTTACCATTCCTTTCCAAAGTCCTAGAACGGTTAATCCATAATCAAATAAGCACTTTCCTATCCAAAAATAATCTCCTCAATCCCTTCCAGTCCGGCTTCCGTCCTGGTCACAGGACCTCCACAGCTCTTCTCAACATTACGGATGATATTCGGTCAGCCATGGAAAGCAGTAATCTGACGGTCTTGGCATTGCTCGATTTCAGTAATGCTTTTAATACTGTTGATTTCGATGTTTTGCTTGGCATTCTATGCTCTCTTAATATATCTCCATCGGTGGTTGACTGGTTTCGTAGTTACCTGTTCGGGCGCCGGCAACGTATTAACATCGGAGAGAAGTTGTCTTCCTGGTGTAGTACTTCTGCCGGGGTACCACAGGGTGGCGTTTTATCCCCTTTACTCTTCGCAGTTTTTATAAACTCAATCTCCAATGAACTAATTTCTTCCTACCATCTTTATGCAGACGATCTGCAATTATACTCGCGAGCTCCTCTCGGAAGGCTGTCTGAGGCTATAGCTACCATCAATCTTGATCTGGCTCGCATTTGCGATTGGAGTAGGAGGTATGGGCTTATGGTCAACCCTGTAAAGACGCAGGTAATTGTAGTGGGCAGTTCTAGAATGGTTTCTGATTGGACTGTTCAACTGCAAGAAGTCAGCCGTAAGTTGTTTTCATCTGCTGCAACTTTGAGGAGACTGCGTAATGTTCTTCCGACTGCCACTAAGATTGCGCTTGCACAATCTCTTCTTCTTCCCATCCTTGATTATGCTGATGCCAGCTATCTTGACCTTACTCAAGAACAACTCGATAAACTTGAGCGGCTTCAAAATGTTTGTATACGGTTCATATTTGGTTTGCGCAAGTATGACCATGTTTCAGAATTTCGTGTAAAGCTCAAGTGGTTGCCAATTCGCCTTCGCCGGAATGCTCACATTCTTTCTCTTTTGTTTAATGTGCTCTTTATTCCTTCTACACCTCTTTACCTCAAAGATCGTTTTCAGTTTATCTGCGATTCCCACACGAAATCTCTAAGGTCATCGGATAACTTGCGACTTAGAATGCCAATGCATTCCACAACTTTCATGGACAAATCCTTTACTGTCCAGGCTGCTCGTCTGTGGAATGCATTGCCTGACCCAATTAAACGTGCTCAGTCGTTGCCTGTATTTAAAAAACTCATCAAAGAACATTACCTATCGCTGTGATTGTGCTCTTTGTTTTTAGACATAATGTGCTATGAATATCGTAAATCATTTATTTTCATTGCTTATATATTTGTATGTATGTATTTATGTATCTTTTATTTAGCATTTGTATTTATTGTGTTTCTAGAAAATATTATTGAAATTACATTATGTTCATTGTTGGTATTGTCGCACCAATGACAACCCCATGTCATGTCCAGGTAATCTCTGTCCATCCCAGGTTGCCTGGAAGAGATCGCGGTATGCGATAAGGCCGCCCATTGTATGTTTTTAGTATTAAGTTTCTTTTTCTTGTTTATTATGGTGTACAATAAAGTGTATATAAATAAATATAAATATGCTGAGCTAAGCAAGTAGCCTTGTTGAGTATTGGTTACATAAAATGTACAGACAGCGTCATCAACTAATTACACTCTTTTCTTAGGGGTATACCTAGTCTGATGCTCTAGGAGTATTATTGCAGTAGTCTGTATATACCTTTCAGTATAACAATGAACAGTTATTTTCATTTGTAAAGGGATATGCAGTGCAATTATGACTCAAATAACAAATATTTAAAAATCCAGCTTGAAGCTGTTGTAACTTTTCAGCTCAGAAGCTGGCTCTTCGATCCCTTTGCCTCGGGATCACAAAAAAAGTTTAGGTCCCTGCAGGGACCGTCCTTTTTGTCCGGAATACAAAAAACCTAAAGCACTCAGTATATAGCTTTACCATTCTGACAATAAATTAATATTCATAAATAGATTAGTACTTCCAGGTAACAAATATTTTTTAAAAGGCACAAATAAAAAAAATGGTTTTGATTAAGATTAGATAACGGTGTGACAGTGTGCCCGGTCCTCAGTAAGCACGTTGTTTTATCCTTACATTGTGGCTGCATTGTATCAGACTGTATCAGCTCTCGTTGGACAATTAGGATTATTGCCACGAATGCCCTGTTTGGACGCTATCTCCTAGGTTTTTATTGCCGCTATGTTTATTCAGACGTAAAAGTTGTATGTGTATTTATCCAAACACGTTTTCAGGGAGGAAGGATTATTTTATTTTTATGAGAAAGTTGCTTTAATATAGGGTTTACAGTGTTTAGATCACATATTGATTTATATTTAACCTAAGGTGAAAGGTAAGGTACCTTTGGTGTGTTTGAAACGTAGATTCACACGAAACACAAAGGCTTTTCTATTGTTTCGGTAATTACGGGCTCACGACGATTAACTAACCTTCCTAAGGTTTAACTAACATGAAAAAGACATACATACATACATAAACTCACGCCTTTTTCCCATGGGGGTAGGCAGAAACTACAGAAAGCCACCTGCTACGATCCTTACATACTTCTTGTGCTTCACACACATTCATACATCTAGTCATACACGCACGTCGGTTATGGGTACTGTGCACTTGGCCTTTCTGAAGAACATCACCTATAAGGTCTATGTATGTCTTTCTAGGGCGTCCCCTCCCGGCGTTTCCATTCACGTCTGCTTTGTAATTTTTTTTTTTTTTTTTAATATTATTTTATTTTTTTCAAAGTCAAAGTCAAATGTGTTTATTTCAAGTAGGCCATTATGTGGCACTTTTGAACGTTAAAATTTACATTTAATAAAAATTGATTCTACCGTGCATTCGGAAATGTAGGTTGTTATGGAGAAGAACGCACAAGAAACTCCATACTTACTCTTTTAAAGAAAAGTTTTACACAATATTTACAGGATAGGTACATACATTAATAAATTCGTATACGTGAGGACGATGTACCCAGCACTACTATACTACATATAGGTATGAGAGAATTACAAGCATTAACAGGTAAATTCCTTTACTTGATAAATAGGAACATGGTCCTCACGTACTTACAAATAGTGCAAACATAGGTACATTACCTAATTAAACAACAACAGAACAGTGTGCGAGTCAATTTTTTTAAACAAAAAAAGAAGAAAAAAATAAAATAAAGCGTTACTATAATTATGAATATAATACAAATTAACCATTTTGATTTTGTCCACACCAAAGATAGGCCTATGGAGCAGGACCAGCATGTTTCCAAGCATTCTTATCTTGAATATAATCATCTAATTTGTAATATGCTTGTTTACAAAGTGTGCTTTTAACTATTGTTTTAAATTTTCTTTCATTTAACTTTAATATCTCACAAGGTATTTTGTTATAGAATTTAACACAGTACCCCATGAAAGATGTGTGTACTTTAGCTATTATTTCACCATATAAAATGTACAAATTGAACAATATAATTATTTTAAAGCTATTAAGAACATGCACAAGAATGAAAGATGAGCGCCTGAGCTAGGCCGAGCCTGTATTTCAGGACGCAGTTTACTTAACAGAATATTTTTTTTTAACGACAGTAGTTTCGTTTAACATAATATTATATCACTTTAAAACTGAATAAGGTTTAACAACAAACAGAGTGAGTGTTGAGCGATTGATGTGTGTTGTATGCTTGTGTTGAGTGTGATTAAGTGAGTGTTGTGTGCTTGTGTTAGGTGTGTTTATGAGTTGATCTTTATCTTAAGATTTTAAGAAGATCTTCTGTAGTTTCGTAATCACAAGTAATGAGAAAATTCAATAGTTTAAATTTGCATTCTCGTTTACTTAATGTATATATGTTAAGAATAGTATTTAATTTATTGTATAGAAAAGGACCGGTGAAGCAGAAAAACCTATTTGTAAATGAGTGTTTAAATTGAAGGGACTGAGGAACTACAGCATTTCGACGACGCTTATGAATAATATTCCTGTCAAGAGGGGTGAGGGAGTGTTGCCTTAGGATTGTAGCTATGATGTAGAGTTGTCGAATGGTCGGTAGGTTCCATGACTGGTACAAGAGATGTATAGGGTAATCTATGGGTCGGAAGGAGCCAACTTTTAGAATTGCCCGTTGTGCTATTTCAAGAGGGTGCAGTATGGTTTTGGCAGCTCCACCCCAACATGAAATGCAGTAAGTTAGAAGCGATTGACAAAGGGCCCTATAAACTTTTTTTAAAATTAAAATATCTGCTACATGTCATAAGTTCTTAAAAACATAAATGAGTTTTCTCAGTCTGGATTGGAGTAAAGATATATGTGCATTGAAATTCAGCGATGAGTCCAGTATGACGCCCAAATATTTAACCTCAGATTTTCTGATTAGACAAGGGCAACAACAAGAAGCAGTATTTATTGGGTGGAGATGAACAGAGTGTGATTTAAGGGTAAGTTCTATAGGGGGTTTATAAGGAATTCGTGTATAAAATGGCATGTACACAGTTTTATCTGTGTTCAACGTGAGAACATTTTGTTTCAGCCAGTCTGACACCTTGTTGAAGCCATTCTGTGCCAACGTGAAGGTTTTTCCCAATTATCAGCAGAAAATAGCAATGCTGTGTCATCAGCATAGGAAATAATAGTACCCTGGTCCAGTTTCAGCTCACAGAGGTCATTGAGGTAAATTAAGAAAAGTGTAGGTCCTAGCACTGAGCCCTGCGGGACACCAAAAGAGACAGGTAGGTCAGTGCTAATGTGGGAATCCACCCTCAGGCACTGTTTACGACCACTCAGATAGTCTTGAAACAATTTCAGCTGCAACCCCCTTATTCCCAGGCGCTCTAATTTAGCTAGAAGACGCGGGACAGACACCGTGTCAAACGCTTTGGCAAGGTCAAGGAAGATGGCGAGTGCTTTGTTCCCAAAATCAAGTTTCCTAATAATATGGTCAGTAAGCTTATGCACCGCATCCTCCGTTGACCTCCCAGAGCGGAAACCAAATTGACAAGATGAAAGTAAATTATTGCTTTCGAGATAGTTAACAAGTCTACGATTGATTATTCTTTCCAGAATCTTTGAAATAGCTGGTAGTATAGCAATTGGCCTATAATTACAGGCAAGGCGTCTGTCACCCGCCTTGTGGATAGGGTTAATGATCGCTTTTTTGAGTACGTCTGGAAAAACACCTCGGCAAAGGCAAAGATTGAATAAATGCGATAAGGGTGGAACAATGAAATCCTTTATATCTTTAAGTAGGCTGCTAGATATTGTATCATGTCCGACTGAGCTAGAACTTTTCAAGGCATTTATAAGTGACAGGATTTCGTTTTCATCTGTGTCGTGTAGTACAAACGAGTTATTAGTTGTGTGGTTTGAGGCGGGTGCATCAATTGGATTCTGACCTATTGCCGGACAGTTTAGCAGCCTATTGGCCAGGGAACTTCCAACACTAGCAAAATAAACATTAGCCTGGTTCACAGATGCCTGAGGGGAATCACCAAGAAGGTCGGTAGCAGCCGATTTTGTTTTGTCTGTGTTTGTTATGGTTTTTATAACTTCCCAAAGTTTTTTATTGTTGTTAATATTTTTGTCCAACTCACTTTTATCGTGTTGCCTTTTAAGTCTTTTTAATAAGTCATTACAATAGTTTCTATACCGGGTGTATGTTAGTTTTAGGGTTTGATTTTTGGGTGAAGTTTGTGAATCTTTGTGAAGGCGATCCCTATTTTGTATACATCTAAGTAATCCTGGAGTAATCCAGGGTCTAATAATACGTTTTTTTCGAGGAATTTTAACAATAGTGCTGTTTTTATTTATTACATCTTGCAACGTCTTAACAAATTTATCCATGGCCTGATTAGGATCGTCTGTTTCGCCAATGAAATTGAAGTCCGTATTATTCAGTTGTTCACGAATAGCAGTTACATTAAATTTAGATACATAACATTGCGAAAGATTTTCTTTGTGTGCTTGGTAAAGACAAAGTAAAACCGCGTTGTGGTCTGTAATACTGGAATTTAAAACGAAGGTATTTGATTTTAGTTTAGTTTTAAGAAGAACGTGATCGAGACAAGTTTTACCTTGCCTGGTAGGAAAAGTATGAGCTGGCAAGAATCCCTGAAAGGCTGTCATATTTAGGTATTCAGGTGCTTTAGTGTCGCGTGATTGTATTGAGATATCTATATTAATGTCTCCAATGATGACGGCAGATTTTATGTTTTTTAGGTTCGATAAAGTTGGTTTTGAGGGAATCTAAAAAGGGTGTTAAATTGTTGTATGACGGTAATCGATATAGTGCAATTATAGCTGTGTCATTATTTAATTTTAGAATTAGGCAGTTGCTTTCAGAAAAGGGTGGTTCAATTACATCAACATTAAGCAATTCTTTAGTGTAGATTACTATTCCATCGTTCTGGTTTCTATAATTCTGTGTCGTATGAGACCTGTAGCCAGGTAGGTTAGGAATAGTAAGATTGCTTGATAGCCAGCATTCAGTGAGTATTATAACGTCACAATCTATCTTTAGTGAGTGCAAAAGGACAACTAGTTCGTCAAAGTTACGAGAAATACTACGTATAAGAAGGTTATAACAATCCAAAACATCACAGACCACAGACTCCGATATTTTTAAGTCGTCAAGTTCTACGTTGGTGTTAGCCATTTAGAATAAACATATACTTTATAAGAACCGAGGAATAGTGGACGCTTATATAAATATATGTATGAAAAAATTGGATGTGCGGGTGTCTGCTTGTTTATGTTTAATTTATTTGGCGAATGCGAACCGAAAATGTGAGGGTAGGAGGTAAACATTATTATGTTAGGACTTAGTGGGTATGCGTAAATGTGTGTGACGTTACCGTATAGAATACTTCGGTCATACTAGTTACGCAATTATTTGCAGTGCGGTTTGAGTCAGGGCCATGTAGCTTATTGTCGATTACGAATAAAGTGATTGTGAATAAAAACAGAAAATAGGTGTCAGTTATTGTTATTGTGATCAACTTTGTAAATAGTGTTATAATGTGCGATATAGTTTGCGAAGAGTGTGCAAATAAGACAGCTATGTGCAGTAAACAATTGAATTTGAACAAGTTATCGTTTAGTGATGGTGAGTTTATTTTAATAGGTGAGTAGTGTAGTAAAAAAAAAAAAAAAAAAAAAAAAAAAAAAAATGTTTATTTCTTCACATAACGATATAACTATGTTAGGTTTGGAGTCACCTTTTAAGCAAAGATTTTGCTTGTATTAAGTGGTTCCGCTCCTCCAGTTTACAGTCATTCTACAGATGTGTGAGATATAAGCAACAAGATTAATTTAAGACTATTTAACATTTGATAAATCATATATCAGCAAGGGATCGCACTGGGTGTAGAATATGTTTGTGAGTGTGTATGTGTGTACGTTTGTGTGTGAGTGTGTTGTATGTGTAGCGCGATGGTATGTGCGTGTGGTGTGTATATGTGTGCAACTTTTATGTGTTTCTTAGTTATGTGATCTTGTGTAGGATATCTTCGATTTCTTCGTAACTTTTACTCTTGAGCCATTCAGTTAGTGTTTTTTTGCAGTCGTGGTATGTCATAGAGTAGATGGCACATTGTTCATTGAGAGCGTTATATATACGTGAAGATTGTTTAATAAATTGCCTTGTTGCAAATGTAGTATTCACTGGACAGTCTTCAGCGACTTTATTTTTCCTCCTAGACTGTGTCTTGGAAGTAATGAAGGGAAGAGATTTGTGTTTTTTTAATGCAATCTGCAAGACATAGAGTTTCCTAACTGTCAAAAGATTTGAGATTGAGTATAAACTTTCCGTGGGGAATCTAATCGGTTTAAAATACATGACTTTTAGTAAAGCTCTCTGTGCCCTCTCCAGCTCCAAAAATTTTGTTTTTGATGCTCCGCCCCAAATTGGCAAACAGTACGTCAGTATAGACTGACCCAGGGAGACATAAATTTGCTGGATAAGATCCTTAGTGGTCACGTGGCGAAGAGATTTGAACGTCCAAATTAATTTCCTAACTCTGCTCATTAATAGTTCTAGGTGCAAGTGCCACGATAGCCTTTGATCAAGCATAACACCAAGGTATTTAGTACTGGATACTTTATTGATTTTTAAACAAGAGCAGGTGGTGTTAGTGGAGCTGGAGCAGGTATGGATTTTAATCTGAATATCTGATGGCTGGGTACGGTCAAATATGGAAAAGCAGATGTAATTTGTCTTTGAAATATTCAAAGTTAAAAGATTCTGATCGAGCCAGGTAGCTATTGTAGACAGACCACGTTCGGTGATGCGACCTACGCTGTCCCATGTTTCTCCCGAGAAAACAATTGCTGTATCATCAGCATAAGAAAATATGTGAGCATCATCGATACTCATGTTACATAGGCTGTTTATATAAATGAGAAACAGCGGCGGCCCGAGCACACTACCTTGTCCTACTCCGTAAGTCACTATTTCTTCGGAACTAGTGACTGATCCTATTTTAACTACGTACCTACGCTCACTCAGGTATTCCGTGAAAAGTTTAAGTGGTACTCCTCTTATACCAATATCTTCTAGCCTATGTAGAAGCGTAGGGACAGAGACTGTGTCGAAGGCTTTTTTGATGTCTAGAAAGACGGCCAGACACTTTTCTCGATTGTCCACTTTTTGAGTGACGATAGAAGTCAGCGCTAAGACCGCGTCTTCAGTGGACTTTCCCTGTCTAAAGCCAAACTGTGAGGGTGAAATTATTTTATGTTTTGTTAAATATGTACTTAATCGTTGGTTTATTAATCTTTCGACAATTTTAGACAGGGACGGGAGGACGGATATCGGCCTATAGTTAGACGGATCAGTCTTGTCACCACACTTATGCACAGGTGTTATTACTGCTTGTTTCAGGGCCGTGGGAAAGCATCCTTGTTCAAAACATAGGTTAATAAGGTGTGAAATTATTGGTGAGATAATGAACTTGGCAGATTTTAAAAAACTTACGGGGATTTTGTCCCAGCCAGTAGCACTGTCGGATTTTAGGCTCGTAATTACGGTTGCTACTTCTTCAGGGTCAGAGTTGAGCAGTACAAACGATGAGACCGGCGGGCTTGGAACGTCCGTAGGTTTGTTGGGGTCGTTGTTAGTCTGTCTCTCAGGATTATTTATTATTTCGTCAGCAAGATGCCTTCCCACGGTTGAGAAGTATTCATTCACTTTATTCACCGCCTCGAGAGGGGTAGCGGCTGATGCCAGTAATTCTGTGCTTTGTGTCTTAGGTGGTTTTCGTTGGGTAATATTGTTTATGGTTTGCCATAGCTTTTTAGAGTTTTTGTGTGTCTTATAGAGCTGTTCGCGATCGTATTTACGTTTTTGTTTCTTAATGACGCTGTTGCAGTAGTTCCTGTATCTCCTATATGTGATTTTTAGTATCTCATTATGAGGGTCTAGTTTTAGTTTTTTTTTGCATACTGTTGCGGTTATGTATACAGCGCAACAGCCTTACGGTCATCCAAGGTTTGATTAATTTATTTTTAAGGGGGATTTTTATTACAAGTGTACCGGCAGTGAGACATTTCTGTAGTAAAGTTATTAAGTTATTTATTAGCATGTTGGGGTTAGTTAGGTCTAAGAGGTCGTCAATGTTGCTATTTTTTAAGAGCTCGAGTGAATATTCGAAGTTAATTGAAGTTTTAGTTTTAAAAGATTTGTGCTTGTTCGTCAATTCAGACAGTTATAGGAAAATCATAGAGTGATCGGTGATAGTGGTCTCGATAATTGCTATGAAAGCTGATTTATTCTTAGGTCTAAGCTTGAGAATGAAATGATCTAGACAGCTTTTGTCGCGAGTGGGATGTGAATGTCCAGGTAGTAGGCCGTGCATTGCTAACATGTTTAAATAATTAAGTCGATTCGCTCTTTCAAACGATTGTTCTTCTTGCTTGTGTATTAAATTTATATTGATGTCACCCGTAATGATAACATTTTTATTTGAAGAGAGGGTGGCTAAGTGTTGAGATAAGGAGTTTATGAAATCATCTGCATTTGTCTTTGATGGAGAGCGATATATCCCTATGACTATGAGATCGGGTTTAATTTCAATCTGTAAACAAGAAGCGTGAGTTAATTTTATCTCTTTTATTTTAAAGATGTACCTTTTACTAACAAAGACGACGACTCCGTCAGCTTTATTTAAATGCTTAGTGGTGTAACCTGCCGAATAGTTTTGTAATTGAGGAATATTTTTATTTGGGTTTAGCCTGCATTCACTTAAAACAATAAGGTCAGTGTTAAAATTTAGATCGGCCAGGTTCAGCTGTAAGTCATTAAAATTTAGATAGATACTTCTGATATTTTGTGAGATAATCGTAAAATTGGAGTTTTTAATCTTTACAGTCGTACTAAAATCGCGAATGGAAAAGTTTGATACTTGGGCTAATTCTATGTTATCTATTTCAGTTATTGTTGCCAACGTTCTATCCATAACTGTCTCTAACAGGGCTTAGGTAAGAAAAAATATAGTCTTTTAGGGTATTGAGTGTATGTGTTTTTATGCGTATTATGTATGTATTGTTCTGTATGAGAGGTTTACTAGTGTATGTTTTGATTGTGTGTGTGTGCGTTATAACTACAGATTTTGTACTCCTTAATCTACTTAGTAATATTACAATGACAACTAATTGCAACACATTAATAGAAACCTTATAGCTAATAGAATTTAACAAATCGAGGGTATTCTGGCAGAACTAGATAAGTGCACAATATGTAATTATGAGAAAAAGCACTTTAAGTTTTTGATTGATCGTAGTTTAATGTTGAAGCATATTAACAACATGATATCAGTACTTGTAGTTAGAAATGTTATCAAAGAAGTTTTTGATACATTAATTTACATAATATTTGTTATTAAAATAAAGAAAAAAGGATAACTTCGCGTCAAGGTAGTGCAGTTATTTCGTTTTACCAGAAATCCGTAAATAAGCTGTAAATCCCTAATAACACAAAGTATTAATACCTGATATACTTATAAGGGATAATTGTGCGACAGTGACTTAGTTCATGATGAAATAACTGAAATAATCTTTTATTTAAGATGGCAATATAAATAATTGTTCAAAGTTATCCGTTTTTACCTAAATTTTTTTTGAAGATTACTGTATTTTTAAAACAAATATGTATTATATTTTTAATTATTATGCTTTAATCAGTTTAAACAGCTTTATCGCGTTAGTACAATGATAATCAAAATACAAAAATAACAAAAGAAACCCAAAATGCATAAAACTACACATCTTCCACACAAGACAGTACATTCTACTCATCACATTTCTGGAACAGTAATCACCGTCTTCAAACTTTTATACCAAGGCTTCAATTCCTCTGGTATTATATTCTTTTTAATTAAATACAATAAGTCCTTTTTTTTGCCTCCGATATACGTAATGATTCTTCAATTTTTTTTTAACTCCTTTGGAAATTCATCACGTTCCTTTATTTTTGTTCGTGTAGCTCTAGTCTTTCCTTCTTTGCCGGTAACGTCTATGTAATTAAAATTCTCACTCATGTCGTAGTTATAATAAATTCTTTTCCCCCCTTTAAGAATCTTAGTAGCTTAATTTTAAGCCACTGCACTCTATAGTTAGTGCAAAGTTATCGAAACATTTTAACTTACATTTTGAACAGTTTATGTCCTTTGGAACCTTTGTTGACCGATCCTTAGAGCAAGACTTGTTCGGTATACCATCAGCTCGCCTTTTGTACGCTATGTTTACTGCCCAACATCCAGGATTCGATTTTCTCCACCTTTTCAGTGGTTTACCTTTTTTCCACATTTTATTTAAAATTTTCTGCATTATCAGCCGACTCTTTTTGTTTTTTTTTATTTTCTTCCCGTAGTAATTGAATCTATATATTATTTTGGTCTACTAAATCATCGACTCTATCATTATTCAAAATCTCTAGGGGCTCCATCATTAGCAGGTTCTTGTTCAAGTAAATCTTGAAGAGTAATTAAATCACCATCTTGATCCATGTGGTGGCTGCAGGAGGGTAAATCTTCGTTATCAGATACATCGCCAAACAAGCTTTCCATCCCCATCTCGATTACATCGCCGACATATTAATCTCGCGAAACTCTTAGTACTGGTGGACGAGTTTAAAATAATAATATCACTCACTGACTGCAAATACCTACACATTTATCTTCTTAAAAGAGGCATAGCAAGGGAAAGATTATAGAATCGTAAAAGGGATAAAAATACACTCACGTGGGCGTTGAAGAAACCAAATCTTCCCGTGGGTGTCGTAAGAGGTGACTAAGGGACACACCAGAGAATGGGCAGCAGCGTTCTCTGTACACTTTAACAACAAACTGCGATCACCAACCCGCCTGCCAAGTAGTTGTGTATTCATCATCATCTGCCTAGCCTTTTCCCAACCATGTTGGGGTCGGCTGCCAGTAGTTGTGTATTACTCCCTAAAAATAACCTCTTTCACAATATGCGGTAGCCTACGGAAAATTCTTCACGACCACATGTTGCACTCCAACGTTCTTTTGTTGTGTCAGTTAATAGTGAATATTAGTAGTGACGAACTAGTTATTCAAGATGTCAGACACCAACTTCACCCGTCGTGGCAACAGCCTACCAAAATGGCGGCACCGCGTTTTCTCCGCAGCACATCGACGCAAATGCTACGTTTTCCAGTAAAAATTTGGCTTCCATTAAAGCCTCTCTCCAACGCTCACAGACAGAAGCGTTCAACGAGCTACTTTTATCGGAGTCGCGAGCGAATGCATCAACTCCGGAGTCACTCGCTTTCCAAGGTAACTGCAAAGCTACCTCCTTCTCTTTACTGTCGGTGATGATCGTTACTCGTTGATCTATCACGTCACGATCATCGTACAAGCATCCACACGATTGCCCGTGATCCTGTATTGAGCGGCAATCCTTTTATATGGACGTGGAGTTTATAGCTGATGCTGCCATTCATTTAATTTCAATATAGTTTAAATAAAATCTCGATGAAATGTGCGCACGCGACGATGTTGGACGGACACTAAAAACTTTAGCAAGCAGAACCGACTAAGTGATCATTATCTGCTTTTGTTATTGAACTGGAGCATCAAAATTTCATTATGTGTAACATGCGAAACATAATAAACTCACTTATTCCGTTTTGCCTGTCAATAAAACGAAAGAAGCATTTTTTTATTATCAGTGAGAACCAAATAAAATCCAATATATTGATTTGCCTGTAAATATAAAATAAAATTATTAATAGTAGTTTTATGAGTAAAGAGAATAAATGCTTTTATTTCGTTATCACTGTATTTTATTATTCATGTTGTTTAGTATGAGATCATATCACTTTTTGCTTATAAGTTTGAAGGAAAATATGTAAGATGCTTTACACAGACAAAAAAACCGCAGTAAAAGCTGTCGCAGTTATACGGTTTTGCTACATATAGAAAGCAGAAAAAACTAAGTATGCCTATGTAAGTAACATTTTTTTTTTTAATTTTGCACTTATTCTGTTCTGCCAGAATACCCTCGAAATAACAGCAAGAGAGACTATTATGCTTATTTTTTATACATGAGACGTAGTGATTAATTAAGACTAGTCATATTTGCTGCATAAGCTTAGTAACCTGGATTTCGCTCTTTATTATTATTTTTGGTGAGACATCATCTTTTTTGACGCAGACTTGGCCAAAGGAAGTCCAGCAGTATTTGTAGGCTTTGGATTTAACTAGATCGCGGGCGAGAAAGTATAAGCGCGCACCCTTGGTGGTTAGCTGCTCGGATACGTAGATTGGGGTGTATTCATTAGTTGTGAATCCTAGATGTTTTGCGCATAGTTTATCTTTTATTCCTCTGTTGTACGTGCGGGTCGATTTCAAAAAGTCACTTTTTAATATAGATGATGCTAGTTCGACGACAATCGGTCCGTTTTTTACGTCGCTGCGTTTGTTTGGGATTCGGAAAATGTCTTTGATTTCGTATTGTTTGATAGGGCACTTAGTTTCATTTGACAAATGTGTAACCATTTTTACTAAGTCACTTCTAGTTTCGTTTCCGATTTTTGGTGCGTTTTTTACCTCTATCGTGGTTTTACGGCTTCCCCGCTGAAGATCCTCGATTTTATCTTCTAGTAGGATTATGTACTCCTCATCCTTCTTAGTCTTTGTTTCGATTACCTCAATCTTCTTCCTTAGCTCTTCATTTTGAGAGGTGAGAAAGGCTATAGAGCTCTCTATACTAGTATTTGTAGTCCTAATTTCCAATAATGTAGAAGAAATCCGTTTTATTTCCTCACTTTGTTTCGTGATCAACGATGATATGAGTGTTTTGACTTCTTCTTTGAAGTTGCGAAAGTCAGACTCGTAGTCGTGTTCTCGCGGTCGCTTGTTCCGTTGTGAGACAAAGTTGGGTGGAGTAAGTTGAGTATCAGTACACATGGCGATGTTAGACTCAGATAATGACTTGTTAAGTGAATGCTCCATTTCCAGTACCAGGGTACAATAACGGTATGCGATGTAACAGTTGGTTGGATGTAGAGATATGCACACACTATCGTAGTAAGTGGAGAAGTATTGTAATTGTGTGAGCAGTTATAGTGGTGAATGGGTAGCTGTTTATTATGTGTAATGTTTGTTTAGGTTGTTTTAGGAGTACCGTAACATTGTCATATTTTAGTATTGTACAGAAATATTCATTAAATAACATCAAGCATGCATTACATTTATAAAATAGTAAAATTAGCATTAGAGATACAAGGTAATAAGACAAGCGCAAAGCAAGAGTTAGAGTTAGGACTAGTCATTTTTCAATAATCTGGTTCTTCTTTATTTCAGTTAAGTGGGCTTCGTTTTTGACTCTGATATAAGGTTTCCCTTCAGCTTTGCGAAGATAGATTTGCCCATTCGAAGTCCACACAAACCTATAGTCAGCCGTTTTTGCGAAGTCTCGCGTAAGAAATAAGAGACGCTTCATTTTAGCAGTGAGTAGTTCCGAGATGTAGATTTGTTGTTTTGATGTTTTTATGCCCATATCGTTAGAGTTAAGTTGGTTAGGTGACTGTTTAGATTGGTTGTGTCTTTTTACCGCTTCTAAAAAAGAAAGTTTGGTTAGCGTGTTGGTAAACAAAATGGCCACTGAGGAACTGCTTGTGTCCTTTTTAGAAGGCATCCGGACCACATATCGTATGTCATTTTTAGACAGATCCTGATAATTTGTTAAATACCTTTCGTTAGTCGACTTTCATTCATCCTCTCAACATGGCCAAACCATCTTAACATACCCTTTTCAATTTTAGTCACTACATCTTCTTTTAAACCACAACGTTGTCTTATTACCTCATTCTTCAATCTATCAGTTAAAGTTACACCACACAAACTCCGCAAGGAGCTCATTTCTACTGCATTAATTCTACTTTCATGACTTTTTTGCCATACCCAGCCTTCACTTCCATACATAAGTGTAGGCACCAGCACGCTGTTGTGAACGGCGAGTCGAGCTTCCGAAGACATCGACTTGCTGGTCACAACTGAATGCATAGCACCATTCACTCACCATCCATTCACACATCCACAAAAGGAGAGTGAATGCAGGGAATACCCTGCATTCACTCTCCTTTCCACATCCTCTTCAATCTTTCCATCCCTTGTGAACATACTTCCCAGATATGCAAACTCGTTCACTTGCTCCACACTCTTATCATTTATTTCCACTTCACACTTCGATACATCTTCTTCTCTTTCAAACACCATTACCTTAGTCTTGTTCACATTCATACTCATCCCTTTTAACTTAAAAGCTTCATTCATCACAGTCACCATGTCTTGCAACTGTTCTGCTGACGATGCAAGTAGAACTTGATCATCTGCATAGAGAAGGCATTTGACAGGCAACTCATTCATCCTCAATCCGCACTCATGCTCTTTCAAACCTATCAGACAACTATCCATGTACAAGTTGAACAACCACGGTGACGCTACACAGCCCTGTCTAACACCTTCTGAAGTACAGTATGAAAAAGACAATAGGCCTAAAAGACAAATTTTCATCGTAAAAAAAAGGGATACTTGAAGAACAAAACCGTTCATGAGTGTAGAAATGGGTCCTTTAGAGGAAATGCGGTCGCAGATATCCGGCTGAATAACCCAAGTGAAAACTCATATTTCGAGGTTTAGTTTTCCATAAACTGAAAAAAAAAAATATACTGTGGGCTTATGTTTTCCTTTTTAACGATATATTAATTTAAGAAGAACTAGAACCCTCACAAAATGCTCAAAATTGCGCTATCAACAGAGGCCTAGTATACAAATTTGTCAACTATAATTGAAAAAATAAAAAACTTTTTTGCAAAAAAATACTACCGACTTCCAAATGAAAAACTACAAAGTGAAAAATAACTTAACTTTTGGAAGTCGGTGTCTTTCGTAGGAACCATTTTTTTGCGATATGGACACCGACTTCCAAAAGTTAAGTTATTTTTCACTTTGTAGTTTTTCATTTGGAAGTCGGTAGTATTTTTTGGCAAAAAAGTTTTTTATTTTTCCTTTTTTAGTTTTACCTACCTAATAGCAAGTTGTTTATTAAGGTCCCTATAACTCCAGAATAGATTAACCGAATAACATGAAACTTAAACATAACCGGTGAAATGAGAGATCTGCGTACCCCTTTAGAGCGTACTGGCGTGATGTTATGTTATGAAATGGTATAAACAACAAAAAGACATGCGATTGCAGCAATCTCGAGAGTTTTGCCGTTATTTATTGAAGAGTTCTGTTGTGTATCTCCGAAGTTCTTCATCAGACGTTCACCAAATTAAAATGGGACCAATTTCGAAACATACTCTTTCAAACAAAAAAAGAATTTTCAAAATCGGTCCACAATTGACGGAGATATCGGTGAACATACATAAAAAAAAAAAAAAAAAAAAACATACAAGAAGTCGAACATAGAACCTCCTCCTTTTTTGTAAGTCGGTTAAAAAGAAAACCATAGAAGCGTAATATCTTTTAAATAGCCCAATACTGATATTATATAATATCATATATACGATATTTATATAATATATATATCTAAACCGTGTTACTTTTGATTCCACACATTGAATAAAATAAATTCAGTTATTTTAGTCAAAAACAGAATCAAAAAGTAATCTGTTTTCAAGCCTACGTTTATTTTAAAGGTGGGTCAAACAAAATGGTTAAATGTAGTGACAGGGGTAATTAGTTGTTAAAAATGTGAATGTGGATCAAAAGTGGGTAGTCATTGTTTTACAGGAGATGTGCTTGTGGCTAATTACCTCTGTATCCCTTTGTGACAGTGAGGAAGGTACTTTGGAGATAAATTATTTCGTTGAAATAGTACGTAGGTTCAATGTGTTTATGATAGGGGTATAACAGAAAGATAATTAGTTTGTTATTTCGAAAGAAAATTTAATTATATTTTCGTATTTACAAGTCCACAACAAAAATTTCGATGATGCTAAGTTATTTTACAGTTTATACTATCACAGACACACGCGTTCACTCTGCCTAAAATAATAAAAATTGTATTTGGATGTTTAGATAATAACCGTTATTTATTATATGATTATTTATAAAAAATATTAAATAATAAAACCGTATATAATGAGATGAACTTAAACCTGCCAAGCCTTTTGCCAATTTTATTATGTTGAATGCAGGTAAGCACCAGTTTTATACATGAAGCGACTGCGTATCTGACACTTTGGAAAGACTGGCGTCAGATTTACTGACTATCCGTAATGACTGTCAAAAATCTAAAAGTGACGGCTGAGACCAATGGCTTAGCGTGCTTTTCGAGGCACAGAGGACTTGGTCAGTATGCTAAGATGGTCACCGATCCACACACCGAACATTGCTTAACCTTGTAGATCGATACTTTAATGTAGATCTATAATCAAATAAATATAATGATTACTTTAACAGATGTTAATCACTCCAAGTTCCTATTCTTAGGTAATAAATTTGAATCCAATAAAAACATCTGATTTTATTTTCACCGTAACAGTCTGGGAGCTATAAAGCGGGACGCAAAGTTTGCAGCGACTACCAAACTTCCTAAATGTTAAGAAGCAAAGCAAAAGTTTTGTTTAAGCTCCGCTTAGTCCCTGATTACACGCTTTTTTGTATAAACTAGTTTTTATCCGACAACCCCCAACTTTTGGTGTGGCTGTGAAAACGAATGAGTACAGAATTTAACATTCTACTATCCTATTTCCTAATAAATCACAGTATTAATGCAAAGGTCTATATGAGTGATTGTTCGTTAATTAATCACGCGGCACCCCTCAGCAGCTGAAAATATTTTATTTTTATGGAACAGCAGAAGTTCATGACTAGCACTTTATTTGTGAAACACACTTAATCAAAATTTCTTCATCACTTAATGAAACTCCTAATCCTTTACCTTACACGTTTAAAAATTCGTTTACAACATAAAATCCGGAATTAATACTGTGGAATTGAAAAATGGAAGAGATTGCATCCATTGTGAGGATTTGTGCGTTATCCAACTATCCCGCAGGATAAGGAGATATCTATACTATTTATTGTAACTGTGCGTTCCTGTAGGATAATTATTTAGATAATTATTTTTAAATGGTCGAAACCGCTTTCAAAAGCTAGTTTTATATAATGTTTTTGTGTGAGGTTTGCATATTTCTGGTGCAACAATTTGAAGATACTCTTACTTTCAAACTCAAAGTTAATGTGTTTTTTAATGACTTTAGCTTGCATGTGAATGAGAATTTTAAAGATTACTATGTACAAGTGCTGACTATATAATAACATTATCTATACCAATACCAGACCACCAACGTCAGACGATAAATAGGTCAAATACACGATCTTGTCTCTTTAGATTGCAAACGACTTAGCAGCAAATCGGGGTGAAGATTGGGGCAAGCCAAATAAATTGCCCTAAGTAAAGATAAGTGCAAGGAGAGTAGATAGGTTTTAGACCTGCCGTAGGAAAATCCAGTCTAACAAGCTTATACGCTCAAGAGATTCAATAACACAGTATGGCAGGCTTTTTCGCCTTATTGAGGACTTCACTAAAGCAACTTCTTCCTTTTGACTGGTTAAAGTCTCCCGCTGACAGAGACGACAATGGGGCAACCCAATTTTATCGACATCAAAAAAAAAAAATCCCGACTGCTTCAAAAGCCAACTAAAAAGTCGTAAACAAGGAAAACATCATGCTGTGCAGTCGCAGGATACATACGCGCGAGCTGGCTGACCAAAACCAGATGTATCCTCCTCCTGCACAGCATGATTTTTTCCTTGTTTACGACTTTTTAGTTCGCTTTTGAAGCAGTCGGGTTTTTTGATTTTTTATTTAACTTTTTTTATTTATAACTTTTAGTTAAGTTTTTTTCGAATTAGATACTTTTAAACATATAAGTGTTATATATTTTTGAAATCACCTCTTAAAACCCTTTATTTTGATACCCCACACGATGGGTTTTTAAAAAAAAATTGGGCCCCACAATATGGCGCCCAAAATCCGCCATTTTTCTATTGTCTAATTTTAATGTAGCCTATGACACTCGCATGATGCGTGTCTATTGATGTTTTAATGACAGAAAAAAAATACAGTTGGCATCAAAAGTAAGCTGTGATTTTTCTTGTCAACTGAATTACGAACTGGAAAAAGTAGAATACATAATATATCTCAGTTGGAACCGTAAGTTTGAAGATACATGTAAAGGTATTACAAAAAAATTGACAACCGGTTGGAACGGAGTTCGAATAATTAAATTTCACAGTCTTTCATTTTCGTACAAGTAAAATTTCACAATTTAAAAACCCCCGACGCATTTATCTTGCGAAAACACCCCGATTCAAACAGTAAAATGCCCATAACTTTTGAACGGCTGAACCGATTTTATTCAAACATAGCTAAGAACACTCTCGACAAAATTACCTTTAAAAAAAAAATACTAAATCGAAATCGGTTCATCCGTTTAGGCGCTTTGATGCCACAGACAGACACACAGATACACAGATACACAGCAACACACGTGAAACTTATAACACCCCTTCTTTTTCCGGCGGGGGTTAAAATATGAGAAACTGAAATAACAACAACACAGCTGATTCTCAGTGTTAACCAAAGACCTTATACGTATTTCTTACTACTAGACTGTGTACCAAAAATTTTTGTATAGCTAAAATGAAATCTATTACCATACATCTAGGTTAGGTATTCCGTTATAAGCGGTAGCTAACCAAAAGCGGTCCTGAGCGAGAGGGTGCCCGCTGGTAGTGTGTCCTTGTCTGACATCTTGCCAGCTCAACTAATCATTGGGTTTGGTAGAAATGGTAGAAAATTTTATATTTTCTCTTTAATGTAATACCAAAACGAACGAATAAAAAATATATTTAAATACGTTTCAAAGTCTATGAAACTTTGAAGCGTATTTAAATATTTTTACAGTTCCTTTAATTCATCAATTCATTGTATTTAAAAAATAATTCATTAATACTGAGTAAGAGTAGTACTTTTAAATGTTTGGGCCTGGTAATACTAAATGTAGGACCACCAGGTTTGTGGAGTTTTTGGCGGGTTTTGTTCGAGTAAAATTCAGCGGCTGTTAATATTATTCGCAAATTGATTCCTAGTGGAATAAAATTGGTGAAGTTAAGTTTCTCAGCTGTCTACGCAACCGTACATTAAGTGAAATAATTGAGATCCTTTGGGGTATTTCAAAGCATCGTCTGAAGACTGCAGGATCATCTCACGCCTCTCCTTCATGAGCTTGAGAGTAAGATCAGAGAGCTTTTTGTTCCTATCTATACGATGGGTCTTGAAGAACAAGACTTATCCAGACTTGGGATTTGAGGGTTATCGAGTCCCCCCCCCTCTCTTCGAACTTCAGATAACCCTATAATACTCCATCGTAAACTGCTCAATTCCTCTTCGAGTTCGGTGATCTTATCGTCGGTCCGGAGTCCGGAGTGTGCGCGTGTTGTACGTTGCCAGGTCCTGTCGTCGGTATTTGTTGGGGTAGCCGGATCTCGTCCGGGATTCTTTGCACCCCTTGCCATACCTTAACCTAGATCGCTACCGTAGTCGAGGGTAGGCAGGCTGCCGGGCACTAAGGGCTATGTTTTATTTGTGCTATTCATGGGGAGTGCTTTGCAGGCGGGTTGGCGATCCCAGTATGGTTGTTACAAATGCACAGAGAACGCTGCTGCCCATTCTCTGGTTTGTCCCTTAGTCGCCTCTTATACCAATGGAAAAACATGGGCTGTTGAAATTCTTTATGCCCGACACCATACGGTAAGTGATGTAGATTCCCAAAAATATACACACGTTTCTTTTTTTTTCTTTAAATTTAGTAGGTTTAGGTAGCGTAGTTAGGTAGGATATATACATCTATCGGGATACTTACATTATTGTTTTTACAATGAATTTGGCCCTTGTTATGTTTGGTCATGGTCACCTCATTAGAAAGTGACACGCTACCAACGGGAGCCCTCTCGCTCGGACCGTTTTTTGCGCCATAGTGCACAGTCTAGTAGTAAGAAGTATAAGGTCTTTGGTGTTAACACACAATAGCGGCTATTAACAAAAGAACTGTATTTTTTGGATTTTTTGTTATTGTATGCGTTTGACATGAAAACTGGTCATCAACATCATCATCATCAGCCTATTATTGTTCCCACTGCTGGGACACAGGCCTCCTCTCTCTGAGAGGGAATGGGCCGTAATCCACCACGCAGGCCCAGTGCGGGTTGGTGGATGTCACATGTCTTCGAATTTTTGGTTCTAGGACATGCCGGTTTTCTCACGATGTTTTCCTTCACCGTTTTCAGAGCAGTAGTGATGAAATAATTTACACAAAGTAAAGCGCCTGCCTGGGCTCGAACCCACGACCTACAACTTGTAAGTCGCGGCCGATACCACTGGGCCACCACTGCTCTTGAAAACTTGTCAAACTTTAGCAATAAAGTGGGCTATAATACGTTCTTAACATTCAATTCTCAATTCAGAAACTGGGTGCATATGAGCATGTGATTCGGGTACCTATCTAATAATGTTCACCTTCATTATTGGATACCCGGCACACTTACTGCACACTTATTGACTGCATCTATTCATTCAAATATTACACTACTGCTATGCTAGTATTATATTATCTGTGACTTGGTGAACTAGCGAGTAAATTCCAAATACCCTGTGAAAGCTTACTGTTGCACGTGTTATTAAACTTTTAGAACGCCCACAACTCCTAATATAGTACATTGATTGTCCACTTCCAATGAAATACAGGTGCAAAACATAATTCGTCAAAGTAGCCTTCTGTACACATTTCCTGATGACGACACAGTATTTAAAAACGAGGAAAATACATCCCTTAGCTATTATGTGGTTGGTTGTGAGTAAGCTCCTGTGTTGCCAGTTTACTACTAAATAAAAATGCTATTCTTTGGTAAAGCTGTCCCAAAATTGGAAAATTTGGAGTGTTTTTTATGTGAGATATTTGTATTCATTCAAACATTAATTGGTCAGTGCAACGTCTGTTGGATTAACTAGTGACGAATAAAATACATCATACTCATTTTCAGTACATTTTTTGTACCCTAAGAGTTTCACAAGCTCGGGTAACGCCCGAAAAGAAGATAAAAATAATAAAACAGGGTTTGAGTCAAACCTAAATAAATCAATATGCACACAAATACTGACGCATAAACTAACTTCATTCAATCGTGCCAGTTTGTGTGTCCATCTGATGATAATGGTGCCAGCTGATGTGCATGTGACCACATCCTAATTCGTATACCACTACAATAAAATCCAGAATAGACGCTGAATTTGCTTTTGTAATCTGTTGACCGGGCGTTTAATCAGAGTTCTCTTTAGACGTAACGGAATGAATCCACACCACACTAGCTGCTTTTTCAGTCTATACTAAATACAGCCTTATGAAGTAAAGGCGGGTCTAAAAATTCTTATTTATTCAGTGTCAGACAAGGCAAAGCATACCTACACAGCTGTGTCTTCTACTTCTGATGGTTTAGTCAAGCAATTTCCTTTATGGTTTCATTTTATAACGAAAATGAGCACACAGTGAGAAGGCTTTTTAAAAAAACCTGCCAAGTGCGAGTCGGACTCGCGCACGAAGGGTTCCGTGCTTGGTAAATTGCGGTTTAGGATTTATGACGTATTAAAAAAAAACTACTTACTAGATCTCGTTCAAACCAATTTTCGGTGGTAGTTTATATGGTAATGTACATCATATATTTTTTTTAGTTTTATCATTCTCTTATTTTAGAAGTTACAGGGACACACATATTTTACCACTTTGGAAGTGTCTCTCGCGCGAACTATTCAGTTTAGAAAAAAAATATGTTAGAAACCTCAATATCATTTTTGAAGACCTTTCCATAGATACCCCACACGTATGGGTTTGATGAAAAAAATTTTTTTTAGTTTCCGTTTCAAGTATGGGAACCCCCAAAATTTATTGTTTTTTTTCTATTTTTGTGTGAAAATCTTAATGCGGTTCACAGAATACATCTACTTACCATGTTTCAACAGCATAGTTCTGATAGTTTCGGAAAAAAGTGGATGTGACATACGGACGGACAGACAGACAGACAGACATGACGAATCTATAAGAGTTCCGTTTTTTGCCATTTGGCTACGGAACCCTAAAAATCCACCCCCTAAAATGTTGAAATAGGGGATGAAAGTTTAAAGATGTTCGTCATTTTAAAATAAGAAACGTGACAATGTACTTTGACTTTGTTTATGAGCCAAAGTTAATTCTGTTTTATTTTTTTGGAAATTAAGGTTCCTGAGAAGTTGTTGATGAGACATTACACTGGACACAAGGCTTGGAAGACAAAAACATCAACACATTACGTCCTTGTATGTATGTACCTACTGTACATAACTATTCTATATTATACTCTAAATGTCCATTTTGTCCTATTTTATCATACATCCGTCTGCAAAATGCGCGAACACGACATTTTACTTTGCGACTGCTGCTACACAGTCGCCTTCCCCTGAAGACTGACTGTTACACCGTAGAGTTTTATAGTAATAGAAAATGTTACTTGGAAGTAACGCGTATATAATACTTGTGTCCCTCTTAGCAACAGGTACAAAAAGTATTATGGTGAGCTAAGCAAGTAGCCTTGTTGAGTATTGGTTACTTAAAATTTACAGATAGCGTCATCAACCAATTAGACTATTTTCTTACCTAATGTGATGCGCTAGGAGTACTATTGCAGTAGTCTGTGTATACTTTTCAGTATAACAATGAACAGTTATTTTCATTTGTAAAGGGATATGCAATGCAACTATGACTCAAACAACAAATATTTAAAATCAAGCTTGAAGCTGTTGTAAGTTATTAGCTCAGAAGCTGGCTCTTCTATTCCTTTGCCTCGGGATCACGAAAAAGCTAAGGTCCCTGCAGGGACCGTCCATTTTGTCCGGAATAAAAAAAACCTAAAGCACTCAGTATATAGCTTTACCATTCCGACATTAAATGAATATTCATAAATAGATTAGTACTTCCAGGTAACGAATATTTTTTAACAGGCACAAATAAAAAAAATGGTTTTGATTAAGATTAGATAACGGTGTGACAGTATGCCCGGTCCTCAGTAAGCACGTTGTTTTATCCTTACATTGTGGATGCATTGTATCAGACTGCATCAGCTCTCGTCGGACAATTAGGATTATTTCCACGAATGCGCTGTTTGGACGCTATCTCCTCGGTTTTTATTGCCACTATTTTTATTCAGACGTAAAAGTTGTTGTGTATGTTTCGTCCGAACACGTTTTCAGGGAGGCAGGATTATTTTATTTTTATGAGAAAGTTGCTTTAATATAGGGTTTACAGTGTTAAGATCACATATCGATTTATATTTAACCTAAGGTTTGAAACTTTGATTCCCGCGAGACACAAAGGCTTTTCTATTGTTTTGGTAATTACGTGCTCACGACGGATTAACTAACCTTCTTAAGCTTTATTTAGCATGAAAAAGACAATAGTCCTAAAATGCAAATTTTCATCGTAAAAGAAACGGGATACTTGAAGAACAAAACCGTCCATGAGTGTTGAAATAAGTCCTTTAGAGGCAATGCGGTCGCAGATATCCGGCTGAATATTCCAAGTGAAAAGTCATAATTCTAGGTTTGGCTCTCGCCTATGTCCTCCTCCAATATTAGACAAATTTAAAAGATATTCCATAAACTGAAAAAAGATATATACTGTGGCCTTATGTTTTCCTTTTTGATGGTATATTAAATTAAGAAGCACCCTCACAAAATGATTAATATTGCGCTGTCAACAGAGGCCTAGTGTACAAATTTGTCAACATAAATTGAAAAAATAAAACCATAGAAGCGCAACATATTATATCTTCTTTATTCAATTTTTGGATTATATATTTAAATTTGCCCAATACTGGAGGAGGAAATAGTCGAGAGCCAAACCTCGAATTATGATTTTTTATTTTTGAAATTCAGACGGAGCTCTCTGTCCACATTTCATGCTTAAGCATAATCTGTAGCATTAATGAGAACCGCTAGGTTGAAATACAAAGTCAGAGTTACAGATGTTACTGAATATTGAATTGTAAATATGATATATGTATGTTTTAAATTGCTCAATTGTAATTTCATTTATCTGCATTACCGGTTTAAGTTATTTCATTAAAACATTTTTCAACTCAGTGAAACAACATCAGACTGCCTGGTTGGTGATGTGATCACAAACGTAAGAATTTATGGGTTCTTTCCCGTCTTGTAAAGTATTATTAGGTTATTCTGGGAGTCTACAGGAAGCAATAAGATTGCCCCAGGTTACATCACCCGAAAACAACTGGTGAAAGGTAAGTGAGCAATAAGTACACTCCTACCTTTCTCTTCAAGGAATACAGACGTGAAATAATCCAGAGAGGAATACATATTTATACTACACCTGCTCGGAAAGTACCTTGATACTTTATCAAATTTACGGTAGAAAGTACGTCATTGCATATCGAACAAATATGCGGCGAGAAAACGCATCTGAGCGGGAGAGAAAAGTGTATGAAAATCCATTTCTTACGTGGTTTTTCTTTTTTAATTTTGGGTAAGACTATGCGCTGGTAACCTAAATATCAAAAGCCAAAAAGTTTTTACAGTGAGTTTTTATCTCCAAGTTCGCAAAATGACACTGGCCACTAGCTGTGTGTTGGATGGTGTCAAACAATTTGAAAAAAGAACATGTGAAAATTGCAGACGCCATTGGCGCCATTTTCAATTTCAATATAAATTTCAATTAGTAAAGATTTAGTTTTTTATTTTCCTCGTAGGTGTAGTATAAAGCACTATGTATCACTCGAGAGAAAGTGCGATTCCCGATCTCGTAATCGGTCACTTTCTCCTCTCGGTGAACAATGTACTATTCAATACGTATGAACAATAAGAAAGATTATGTAAAATATTTAACAAAACAAACAAGTAGACCGTGGAACTTAACACGCCGTTAATTTTACAAAGGTTCTAAAACTGAAAGTTATGTTACGGTTGTAACTTGAAAAGTTAATTAGCGTTTTGTTTGAGAGGATTGTGTAATTAATAATACGCTTGCACAGTTATGCTCGGTTTTGGGCCTGTTCATTCAGAACTAATCACTCTAATAGATATTTCCCTAGGGGTCAGGCTGAGGCAGAGCTATATGTAGAAGATACCTACACAAACATTTTAAAGCGGCATCTACACACACATACGAAATAATGACATAACGTCACACAAAATTTATTTTTATATATACAACGGTCCGACAACAACCGTCTGGCAGTTGCCCGAAACAGGCATAACACCCGTCTGGTCAGAGAACCCTCCCTTTTCTATTGAGGTTTGCGAGACCTTAGCCCCTCTTCCAATACCTTCATTATTTTGCCAGCTTATACTTAAGTCTTTTTTGTACACAAAACAAAATTACATATACAACACGAGAGATTATAATGTTGATGTACAAAGGTGAGCTTAACTCTAAGAAGAGTTTTCTACCAGCAAACCTTAGAGTAATAGAGAGAGTTTACAAAAGGAAGAAGAGAAGTAGTCCAGTGTATAATTTTAGAATAATATAAAATAAATCATAAATATACATACATAAATAAGTACAAAATATATATATACCTATATACATATTATGTCATTCCGAAAGAAAATGATCCTTGATTTTCCTCTTGAAGATATTCAGAGAAGGGCTATCGCGTAATGAATGTGGTAGAGAGTTCCAGAGACGCACTGCAGTAACAAAGAAGGAGCCATCAAAGCGGCTGGAAGTGTGACGTGGGGTACGAAGAAGAAGAGAAGTGGAAGTGCGACAGGGTTTACCCCTCGGGACAAAGCACTCAAAGCGTTCACGAAGGTATTGAGGAGAATTAGGATTGTGTAGGATAGTATAGAGAAGAGATAGGATATGGGTACCCCGACGACGCGGACGCCAAATCGGCAGCCACTTCAATTTAGTCCGAAACTCCCAACACGTGATCGTATTTACGGAGGCCAAAAATAAAGCGGATGCACAAGTTCTGCAGTCGCTCGAGTTTATTTGGGAGTACCTCCGTTGCATCTAGAAAACAGACATCCGCATAGTCTATGAGCGGTAGAAGAAGAGATTGAGCAAGAGTGACTTTAGTGTGAAATGGTAAGAATTAGCTAACAACAATCAATTTAGAACTTTTCATTATAAAATTTAGTTACGACTCAAATCAGCTGTTAGGATTTTTTAATTATAGATAGGCTCGCGCTTGACCACTATTTAAAGATTGTTTTAATGAAGAAATTATTAAAACACCTGGTTAGGAAACCGATCCCTCGACGCTTGCTTCAACCACAATACCAATAAGTTATTCGTATTTTCACAAGTTTTTAATTGAAAATTGGTCGCTTCGCTTTACGATTAAACGATTTGTTTCGATCCAATGATACAAAAAAAATAACAACACATTGGAACATCAACATTTTGATGCAAAACTCTTGTATTCATGCGATACGTTGACAACGGCTAGGTACTAGGCGTTCATAACACCGAGAGAGCTTCAAACGAATATTATTTGTTATTGCACTGTCATCCGTCGTTCTTTGAACGAGTGAAATATTAGTACGATTTATATCAGTTTGTATGGCTTTTGTGTGACGGTATGTACTGTACGTAAAATAGATGTGTGAACAAGAGCATTTTCATACTTTAGACAGACAACTAGCATTTTTTTTTTTTTTTTTTTTTTTTTTTTCTACGTGGCGTCTCGCAACTCGGCCAAAGTGGTCGACATATGCTTAACCGGGCTTCCCTGTGGAGACTAATCTCTTAGCCTCCGGCCAGGCTTCAAAGTACTAAACCTAAAGCGACAACGCTGAGGGCTACCCCAGTTGGGGTCGGACCTCGGCTCAGGGCGTCGCTTGGGGGACAGCTTTTAAGGCCGGATCTAATAAAGTGACTCTACCATCCGTTCGGAAAAGCCTACGTGGAGAAGAACGGACAAGAAACTCCAATAATCTCTAACTAGATTTTAACTAATGCACAGTGCATCTAATGCAATGGCTTGTAGAATTTGATAGGGACTTCGCGGCGGGCCTCGGCGGCGAGGACGGAGCGAATTCGGTCGCTTTGTGTATGCTAATAAGAATAGGGCCAGAGTGTTCGTACTATTTACGAACCCATTGACCGTCCTTATATATAAGGCTATCTAACTCTATTGTGATGCTCTCGTACCTCGAAAAGAGGGCACTGCATGAAGCGGGGGTGAGAGAGCCCGCATTCCGGATTTCAGCATCCAGAGCACGGGCCTGTGGGGTCATGAAGAAAGAGTACGCGCCGATGATGTTCTCAGCAACGCTCAAATATGACCTTCGCCCAGAGGGGGCGGCGGGGGGTGGGCACTTAGCGGCAGAGGTGGTGGAGGCCACTCTCTGGCTTTGTGCGGGCATGGGGGCAACAGTGGCCGGAATAGGAGCTGAGATGGGAGTGGCCATCAGCGCCGGAATGGGCTGGGATAACTGAGGAGCCACACTCAGGTGGTTCAGCTTACCCCATGGGGAAGTTCTCTGAGGGGCTAGTCTGGGGGGGAGTTGAGAGGAGGGGGCTGCTAGCGCTTGCCGCGCAGCGTGAATCTTGGCCATTTTTGGCGCAAGCTTAGGGGCTTTTGGGCAGCCCCGGTAGTTAGCCGGGTGCCCGACCTGACCGCAGAGCACGCAGCTGGGAGGCTCCGTGCATTCTGCTCGGTCCTTGGGACGGGGGCATTCCTTCGTGCTATGGTCACCCAGGCACTTGACGCACCTGGGGTTGGCATAACAATTGGTCTGTGAGTGGCCATAGAGTTGGCAGTTGTGACACTGACCAACGACGTGGGGACGGTACGGCTTTTCGATAGATATGCCCGACAGGGAGCATACTGTCTTGATGCCAAAAATGGGGTTATGTCTGTCGGTGTGGCTGCAAACAACCAACACCATGTCGTATTGTTGTCCACCTCTTGCTTTATGCAAGCGATGGACTTCAATGACAGGGACTTTCTGGGCTAAGAGATCTTCACGGATTTCCTCCGTGGAATCACCACTCGGGTGGGCTTCTCTTCCGGGAGGGAGTAAGTGTGGAACGAAGCGTTCACACTTTTTAGGAAGCGAGTTAACTCTCGGTAATCTCGGGACGTGGGGACCTGAATCCTGATGCCTTGCTGGCATGCAGTGGCTTTGGAGTAATTGATTTTGCGCTCAATACAGGCGCTAGAAATAGCGTTCCATTTCCCTTTATCCTGAAGATAAATGGGTGGAGGAGGAGGAAGTTTCCTAGTGGTAGCAGCAGTGTCTACTACTACCATGGGGCTGGGCGAGCGGTTTGTCCGCTGTGAAGCGTTATCGGGCGAGGGGGTGGGGGAGGGTTGCCTGTCGGGCGAGGCCGCCGGCACAACTGACTGGGGCGAGGTTTTGGTTCCGGCCTTTTTGGACTTGGTATGTGTGAGTGAGAGGGGCCCGACCTCTTTTTCCTCTTACCCTTCGAGTTCTTAGTGGATTCGTTATCGGAAGAGGAGGACACTGTGTCGTAGTCCTCGGAATTATCGGGGACATCGGCTATTTGGTTAGCTACTGCGTTAATGAGGTCAGCTGCTGCTTCCCATTCATCGTCGGTGCTAAGGGCCACTTCCATCGGAGCGGGGGAGTCGTATTCGTCATCAGCCCATTTGGACTTGGACTTGGCCTGTGACTGAAAGGCAGCTACGCGCTGCTTGTACTCCGCGTACTGACGTTTGTCAGCAGGAGTGACTTTGCGGGGACAGCGTGATTTGGACTTCACGGCTGAGGTCTGGGGCTTGAGGGGACTACGCTCTCTACGGGGACTGAGCTCTCTGATGGGACTGAGCTCTCTGAGGGGACTGCGCTCTCTTTCAGAGCGGGGAGAGTCTGGATTTAAGGTCTCCACCGGGGAACGGGTGGCCGACCTGGACCCGGGAACGGATCCGACAAGGCAGGGCGACCTGGGCGCATCTTCGAACACCATAGGCGCGGGGGCCTGGGTTGACGCGGAGGCCTGGCTGAGTCTTTGAGCATTTATCTCATCCATTCTCAGTTGCATCTGAGTGGGCGGAATAACAATATAGGATGGGAGGGCTTCAATGACCCTGTTAAGGGCAGCATTGTACCTTAAGCGGATATGCGGGTCTAGCATGAGCTTATCTCTAAGGAGCTTTATGGAGGCCTGCAACACCTCCAGCTCATCATCATCTAATCTGTCCGAAGACATTTTAGAGGGTAAGGGACCTCCCCGGGTGGGTGGGCCCGGGGATGTGTAAGCCTACCCTCCCAGCGGGGTGAGACTGGGAGGTGAGTATCTGGTGAGCCCTAAGCTTGTAAACCTGTCACCAATCTTATTGGGTGACAGGGGTCCTAAGGTACCGGTGAACCCACTGAAGGTGGGCCACCCTCCTCCTGTGTGTACCGAAAAGTCTGGTACGTAGGGGTAGACACACCCTACCGTACCAGGTGTAGCTGTGGAACAGAGCAGGGGTTGGCTAGGCTATCTACCAAGGCCAAATGATCCTGCTCCCGACTCCTTCTGACTGCCGTGCTCTGAAGGAGCTTGGCGAGTGCAAGGGGCAGCACTCCACTTGGCTTCGTTAACACCGTAAGGTATCCACCAAGGACCACTAAGTCGTGGTTTTAACCCGGAAGGGGCCAAAAATGCCGGCGGCGCGCAGAGTCGCGGCACCGCAGTGACGTCACGCAGGGGCGCGACGAGACGGAGGGTGGGGGCGCGGCGTGGCGCGCGGTGGGGCGGCGAGCAGCAGAGCGGCGAGCAGCGGGACGTCCTCTCGAGGCGGACGGCAGGCGGTGTGGTGAAATGGGGACAACTAGCATCTATCTATCTTCTAAACATATAAAAGAAGAAAGTGACTGACTGACTCACTCACTGACCATCAACGCACAGCCCAAACGGCTGAAGCTTCAATGATGAAACTTGGCACGTAGGTTCCCTTGGTAGTGTAGGTGAGCACTAAGAAAAGATTTTTGGAAATCCCATACCCCAAGGGCGTGAAATAGGGGATGGAAGTTTGTATGAAAATCCGTCAGTTTTGAAGTTAGGATCTTCATATTTTGGGTTTAGGCTGAAGATTAAAAAAATAATTACACGTGTCTCAGCGATTTTGAAGATTGAACCCCTATGAGGGTGAAAAGGGGGATGATGTCATGGGAATAATGAAATCGTCTAGAGACTTGAAATTTTGCACATGGATACTTTATACTATGCAATAATTCACTAAGAAAAGATTTCTGTGAATGCCACCCCTAAGGGGGTGAAATAGGGGATGAAAGTTTTATGAAAGTCGGTCAGTTTTGAAGATAGGATCTTCGAATTTCGGGTTTGGGCTGAAGATTAAAATCTTATTAAGGTTTTTTGAGAATTCCGTCCTTGGGGGGCCGATCATGGGGATGAAATGTTGTGTATAAAAGTCCATCTTAAACAAAGGAAATAATATTAAAATACTTTCAAGTCTGTTGGTAACCATAAAATGGCTCTACGCACAAATATAGGAATTAAATAGGGACGGAATAGGGATACACCTATTATCTAAGCAAACTTATCAATGTTTAACACTTACGTGTAACAATTGTATTAAAATAATTTTCAGTTTATTTCGTTTTAATTTCATTTAAGCTGTTGCATTAGGGGTCACCAGTGTAGCAAAATCAAAATAGATATTCTGTATAGAATGTAGTACCTAATTATGAATTCTATAGGTAGGTAATTAATTTCTAACTACATACGGATAAACCTATCTAATAAATTTATTTCATGCAAAATTTAGAAGTAATCGCGATATTGCTGTAGCAGTTGCTTCTTCAGGGATAGCTGCTACTCTTTTGCAAGGGTCGAACTGCACACTCTGCATTAAAATTGCCTCTTAATCTCACTCCTTTATGTAACATTTCGAAACAGAGCAATCTGGCGGAAGTGTTATGGCAAGATAAGATTTTAGTGTGGGATAATAGTACGTGGCTCACTAAAAAGCCATTGAATCTTTAAATAGGACTCTACAAGATATTAGGGGTAACAAGAACTTGATGGGTGGCATAACAGTATTACTGGCTGCTGATTTTCCTCAAATATTTCCAATAGTTCCGCGAGTAACAGGTGCGGATGAAATTTAGGCGTGTCTTAAAAAGTCCTCTCTGTGGTCTTTAGTAAAAATACTGAAACTATCCAAAAATATGAGAGTCCACTTAAAGGGTGAAGTCGCTGCAGGTCAGTTTTCGGCACTATTACTAAAACTCGGAAATGGTATTTATCCAGAAAATGATGGTATGTTTAATATACCCGACGACTTTAGCACTGTTGTAACAACAGTTCCAGAGTTGATAGATAAAATTTATCCGGATGTTGCTTGCATATAAAACAAATCTTTGGAATGGTTGTTCAAAAGGGCAATTCTGACCCAAAAAATTACCAAGCAGCAGTTATTATAAACATGTTGTTGAAATCATTTGAAGGCGAAGAAATGCTCTACAACTCGATTGACACTGTAGTAAATTCAGACGAGGCCGTCCATTATATCCTGTAGAGTTCTTGAACACTCAAAACCCATCAGGTTATCCTTAACATAAGCTTTTACTGTGTGTTGGTTCACCGGTAATGTTGCTGAGAAATTTAAAACCCCCTAAACTTTGTACTGGAACTAGGCTACAAGTTAAAGCTTTGTCGCGTAATGTGGTAGTGGGAACTATTTTGACCGGACCTTCTCAGGGCGAAACTGTGTTCATACCACGAATTCCATTGATTCCTAATGATCTTCCCTTTGAATTCAAGAGACTGCAGTTTCCTTTGAAAGTCTGCTTCGCCATGAAAATTAATAAGGCTCAAGGACAAACCCTGATGTATGCTGGTGTAGATTTGAGGGAGAATTGCTTTTCCCATGGACAGTTCTATGTAGCGTGTTCACGTGTTAGTCAAATAGTCTGGTGTTATTGGCGCCGATATCCGAAATGGTTAAAAAAAATATTTACAAGGAAATACTATAATTTAATTACTTACTTATGATTATGATTACTTATTATTAGTCATGGATAAACACAGAAATAATGAAGGGATAGGGACAAGATGAAGAGATAGGTAAGTATAAGTCTGTCCTAAGAAACACTTTCATATTACATTATTTTACCATAATTATTTTTTAATTTTTCTCTACATACGAGTACTTTTAAAATATGGTAAGGATGAGCATGTAGTCTACGCGTGCGATGCCGCGGGCAAAAGCTAGCTTATCCATATAAATAAATAAAAAATATTTGTCTTCTATGCATTCCTAAACATTTGATCCGACTGTATTTTCATTTTGGTAGGTAGTTCTGGTAATGCCTGCGAAGGTTCATAGCGCAAAATATCTATATAAACACACTTTTTACTTTACGTGGCATTGCAACGCAGCAGCAACAGTACCCAGTACAGCTCAAACGTACAACTAGAATACACAATTTACGTGAGCGAAGCCGCGGGCATAGATAGTTAGACAATAAACAAACAAACAAAACAACAATGACAAACAATGGTTAAGACTAACTTCACGCATTTAACAGATAACGAACTTCGGAAAAACAAGCATGTGCAGAGTTGTCTTGGTATTCATGATCATAAACTTATTTTATTTTTAAACCAAACAGAATGCCAACTAACCAAAAGTTTAAAATACCAGTAGCAATGGTTGTTATGGATCCACATACTGATATTACACATATAAAGATGTTTTAATTTTCGAAAACGGAAAAATAGAATGTTCGGGTTCTAACGAAGAAGTATTAGAGGAAGAGCAATGATCACTATTGAAATACTACGGCCCAGTTTTTTGATCCGTACTTAACTCAACCAATGTTAAATATGCTAACCAATGGTTGCAAATTTTGGCAAAACATAATTTTGCTTCAGTTGTTGGCCTCACAATTGGGCAAATAAGACAAAGAGTTAGTTCTTTGACCACTGGTTAGAATAGCAATTGACGAATAAATACGTTATACCAAAACTTAAAACCATTGGTTGGCATAAATTTAACCATTGGTTCAGTTAACTACGGATCAAAAACTGGGCCTGAGACGAAACATTATACTCTATAGGAACTGCCTACACACCTATCAATTTTTCCCGCTTTACACATCTCCCATAAACTATTACTTATCACATTCGTCACGGGCAGTTACGCAGATCACAGACGATATATTTTTGTCCGATAATAACGGTCACCACAGATTTTCTTGTCACATATTCTATTTGGCATTTCCAGACGATCAGTCATCGTTGCCCATTTTTTGTAAAACTGAATATTATTATCCATATATATATATATATAATAATATTATACATAATAATAATATTCAGTCTTACAAAAAAAATGTTAGTATATGATATTGCCGACTTGTCTTAGAAAAAACAGGTCACAGAAATTAAGCTTCCTTTTCTACAATTATATATTTTAGACCATAAAAGCCGAACTGTTTTTGATGAATGGTGAAGCTTATAAGAACACTATAAAGATAAACAGTCATTCTTATTTAAACAGAAGAAGAATATAATATACAAGAGACCTTAGTCCGAGTGGTATATAATGTAAAAAATCAAGCATACTGTCGAACATAGAACCTCCTCCTTTTTGGATAGTTGGTGAAAATGTGAAGTTATTTAATAGAAATAAATCAAATTCAAGTGCAAATACACCAGTTATTTCCCTTGATCCCTTTGGTACCAACCTGATCTTCGTATGTTAATTTCCTGGCATAGAGCAACACGGACCACCGGCGGACCGGCCAGGTTTCAAGGAACGGTTGTTTATTTTTATAGTTGCTTTCAATTTATACGCCTGACCTTTCGATGGACGTCTGACATTTAAAATGTGACAATGTTAATGGAAAGCTGCATGTATTGAATAGAAACATAAACTCACAACTTTTCCCATGGGGTAGGCAGAAACTACAGAACGCCACCAGCTATGATCTTTACACATACTCTTTTGTTGTAGTTACGTTAATACATCTAGTCATGCAAGCGTTGCTGCATCTAGTTACATAATATTTAAAGAAACTAAATCATTATTTTATAAATAAAATAACTTTAGAAAGGCGGTTAATTGTCTCAGGTGTTTTTTCCAGTCGACCTTTGTGCATGATTCTGAAAAAAAACATGCCAAATCGCTATGATTTATAATAGCAATAATAATATACCAATTCTGTTTGGTTAGACCTAGACCTTAGTTTACGATACAAGGAAGGATAAGTTCTTAAGCCTGATAGCACTATCTTGATGAATTATTCCCTTGATCAGTATTAGGTACCAAATATCTGTCTTAAATGTTTGATATGGAGTGGGATAATTGATACTCCATTAGTACCGACGTATCGAGTAGGATTAACACATAACTGCGGTTAATATTTATACGAGATTTGTAACATTCATCAGTAATCCTAAACCAGAATGACTAATGAATCATTGTCATCTCATAAAAAACATGTAAGGAAATGACTACTTTCTTACAGACCTATCATTTCTTTAATTTGAATTTACCCGCGCTCGTTCGAGCGCGAGTGAGAATGACCAATAACATAGATTGTATGAAGGTAGGAATGAATGACAGACTCTGGTGAACTGACACTACTGTGTTCTGCATTTCATTGTGATTTGGCGGTTAAGAAAAACTATAAAATACCTGAAGGATTTAAAGGAGACGATATTCGTGAAATAATAAGCTTTGAATGTTGTTTCTTTATTTACAGGTAAACTAATATTTTGTGTAGAAGTTAGTACCTACTTACTTTATAAAACAATCTTTTGTTAAACAATAAAAACACTTTATTTACAGAAACGCAGTCGAGTTTATTTACTAATATCTTATAAAACAACATTCCTTGCAAAGGACATTTTACAGAAATGGATAAACTAAAGTTTGAGTTTACTATTAAAAGTTTCGATGACCAAAAAACAAATGTACTGGCAGTAACATCAATAACCACAAAAGAGGGTAAAGTTTACCTTGTACCACAAGAACTGCAGTCAATAAAATACCATGGAAAATTAATGGAAACTGAGACTTATGAAACATTAAAAAATACATTGCAAAGGAGACATGAGAAAAGGTGTTTATGGATAACTTTAACAGATGAATTAAAAAAGACATACATGGATGACGATGACAATATACAATTCAAGAATTATTTCCTGGAAGAAGTGATAAGTACAACTACAACTACACAACCGATAATGAATGAGGGTATATCTGAAGAATCACTGTCAAGAATCCTAGAAAAAATTGCAAATATGAATCCACAAAACACAAAAGAAAAACCAGTTGCATATTTTTCCAAGAAACTAAATGAAGTACAGAAAAGAAAAAAAGCCATTTATTTAGAATGCTTAGCAATAAAAGAAGCCGTTAAATATTGGCAACACTGGCTCATCGGTAAACGATTTACAGTATTTTCAGATCATAAACCATTAGAAAAAATTAACATTAAATCGAGAACAGATGAAGAACTCGGAGACTTGACATATTACCTTTCTCAATATGACTTGGAGATAAAATATTCACCAGGAAAAAATCATATTGAAGCAGACTGTCTAAGCAGAAATCCAGTATTAGGAGCACATGAAAATGAAGAAGAACAGTTGAAAGTGGTCAATTGGATAAAACTGGAGGATATTATTGTTGATCAAGAAAATAATGAAGATATACAAAAGAAAAAAAATAAACTAATATCAAAGCGGAGTGCTTTGATATTAGTTTTTTTTTTTTTATATTAGTTTATACTACAAGAAGATCAAGAATAAAGAAAAAATAGTATTATCAGAAGACTTTAGTAAAAGTTTCATCATAAAAATACATAAAGAATACTGTCACATTGGAATTAAAAAAATGCAAAATAAAATAACACCATACTACACAGCTAAGAATTTAAGAGAGAATATAAAGAAAATATGTAAACAATGTCAAATTTGCATTATGAATAAATCAAGAGGGCAGGATAAATTTGGTCTAATGTCTCATCTAGGACCAGCCAAACAACCTTTTGAAATAATGTCTATTGACACAATTGGTGGATTCGGAGGATCAAGATCGACAAAGAAGTACATGCATCTTTTAGTGGATCATTATACAAGATATGCATATATTCTCAATTCAAAAACACAGAATTCAAATGACTTTATAAAACTTGTTAAAAATGTCACAGAAGATAATAATATTGGTATGATCTTAACAGATCAGTACCCAGGGATAAATTCAAAAGAGTTTAAACTATTCCTACAGAAAAAAAATATTCCGATTATTTTCACAGCAGTAAATGCACCATATTCAAATGGAATGAATGAAAGACTTAACCAAACTCTGGTCAATAAAATAAGGTGCAAATTAAATGAAGAAAATAAAAAAAATGCTTGGACAACAGTAGCACAAAGATGCGTGGCAAAGTACAATGAAACTGAGCACAGTGTAACGGGATTTGCACCTGTGTACTTATTACAAGGCAAACATATTACATTAACACCACATGAATTAAAAGAAGAAAGAACAGAAAACGAATTATTGAGGGATAGAAAAATAGCACTGAAAAACAGTATAAAATCACACAATTACAATAAAAAACTGTTTGATAGAAATAGAAAATATTATGAGTTCAAAGTAGGAGACATGGTATTTGCAGAAAATGGCAATAAATTAAACAGAAGAAAACTGGATGAGTTGAGGATTGGACCTTATGAAATAATAGAGAAACTGTCAAACTCGATATACAGAATAAATACAGGGCACAGAAAATCAGAATCCAATCTCTTCCACATCACCAAACTAGTCCCAGCTCCTGCATTTGAAGACGAAAGTTTAGAAGAGATTAATTGAAAAAAAAAAAACATTTTTTGTTTTCATCTCCCCAACGGGGGGGGATGTAAGGAAATGACTACTTTCTTACAGACCTATCATTTCTTTAATTTGAATTTACCCGCGCTCGTTCGAGCGCGAGTGAGAATGACCAATAACATAGATTGTATGAAGGTAGGAATGAATGACAGACTCTGGTGAACTGACACTACTGTGTTCTGCATGTCATTGTGATTTGGAGGTTAAGAAAAACTATAAAATACCTGAAGGATTTAAAGGAGACGATATTCGTGAAATAATAAGCTTTGAATGTTGTTTCTTTATTTACAGGTAAACTAATATTTTGTGTAGAAGTTAGTACCTACTTACTTTATAAAACAATCTTTTGTTAAACAATAAAAACACTTTATTTACAGAAACGCAGTCGAGTTTATTTACTAATATCTTATAAACATTAAACATGGAACTAAGACAAAAATCGCGAAAAAAGTCAGCTGTTCCCAAAATTTTTATCGAGTTATGCGATTATTATACAGGAACCCTGATTTTTATGATATCGCCGTCTGCAACATTAAAAATAAACTGCTGTCCTATGATTATAATGATTTCAGAGATGATTTTAAATTGATAGCAACATTCATGTGTGGTTTCACCCCATAAAGACAACCAACAAGTAAAAGTAACCTTGTATGAATGACGATACTATAGCCAGTTATATTCTAACAAATTCGCCGCCGAAATCGAGCTCAAGGGAGTCGGCTTATTTAAGGTAGGCACGGCGCGGCGCTGACGAAATTATGAATGGAGCAGTGTCATTTGAATTTCGAGTTGCATTGTATTTAATTGGTTCCTATTTAAAGCCCTGTTTCTTAATTTATTATTTCTAGTTAAGATCATGTCAAATCCTTTTTTCAGAAATATTTATGTTAATCTTATCTCAACTTCTTAATTCAGACATTAGTCTCGATTCCTATTAACTAAACATTATAGATACCAACTCGATCTTTTAAATTGAGTATTGGTCATTTAGCGTGGTACTTGGTAGTCTGTTACAAGAAAAAAATCAAAATTTAAAAACCCCCGACACATTTATCTTGCGAAAACACCCCGATTCTAACAGTTAAACGCGCATAACTTTTGAACGGCTGAACCGATTTAATTCAAACATAGCTAAGAACACTCTCAAAAAAAACTAAATCAAAATCGGTTCATCCGTTGAGGCGCTATGGTGCCACAGACACACAGATACACAGCAACACACGTGTAACTTATAACACCCCTCTTTTTCCGGCGGCGGTTAAAAAGAGATTGCACTCTACGCTGTTCAAGGTACCTATTATATTCTTAATAAATTTGCCATTCTTTTGTACTCTTATAGTTTGTACTCTACATTAGCGAGTACTATAGCTGTCCAGAGGCTCTAGAAAAATATCAGAGATGGCAATAGTTGAAATGCCAAAATGTAATGGATAGGTCACGTGATGGTCCCGGTTTTACCCTTTGGGGGCGGAACCCTAAGAAACCATACGGTTATGTTTAGTGATGTGTTGTTATCTTTCGTTATTGTTTCACTAAACTAAATGAAACGCAAGCAATTAGTGCTCCCATAATTCACTATTTCCCTATACAAATAAAACCGAGTTTTCGACAGTTTACAGTGAAAGTTATGTAAATTCTAATTATAGTGATTCAGCAAACTCGGAAAAGCCTTGAAGGTTCGTTAAATCGCGAAGTTATTATTAAGATTGACAGTCGTTTCGGATCGTGTGTTTTAATGTAGGTACCAATTTTTCCGCCTCATTATCTTGTATCGTCGGCACTTTGGGAAACTCAGATTGAACTTTTCTACTCTAGATTGAAGTACCTACTTTCAAGAACCCCTAACTAAAAAAACTAGGTTATTTTATGGAAACTTTTAGATATGCTTGAGTTACCTTTGAAAATATCACTTTAGTATTCAAAGCACGACGAAAATTTTAGATAAGATTTTATACATTTTTGTTCGCTTTTTATAAGAAACGTTTTAACTATCCGCTCGTCAGAAAACCTTTTCACTTTAAAAGGAATTTCTTATAATCTGATTACTTTTCTACTTACTGCTGAGTACTTTAGCAGAAATGTTATTAGTAATGTAATCTAGTCTATGTGACGTTAATTTATGGAATTGATTTGAATTTTTAAGTGGGCTGGATTGTGATTATATAAATGTTTATTTTTAAGACATATTTTTTTATTCATAATTACTACTTATTTTTTAATATGTATCCTTAAATGTCACTGTGTTTTTATTTAACTTAGCTACGGTTTATACGTATAAGGAATGTTTACATGTTCATTTGGATTTTGGGTTTCGTGTTTGTAATATGTACACATTTAACTACTTTCCTTTTTTCGTCTTTTACAAAAAAACTTTAAAAATAATTTATTTATTTATTTCAGACCTACAGCAGTCCATAACTTGTAAGTGGTTAGTAACAGATTGTGCTTAAATGCTATGTTAGTGTTATTAGTACTTAATTCTACTTAAAATAAACCTATACCTACTTCCACCCAGTGTCTTTGGATGGGGCAGTCCACTCTGCCAACAATCATTCTCAGGATGCCGTTCCGAGTGCCACGTAAGCGTTGCAGTAAGGAAGCCGCTTTCTTACGCATGATAGCATGAAAGCCATCCGTATGAGCTGCAAAGATATTGATTTTTGTTCTTTAATTCCTTCGCAACGCCTTTTAGTAGATAAAAAATAAAGGTTCACATTTTTGTAGAGCTGTCATAATAACACTCCCGCTTTTATAATAGTCAACCGAAAATAGTATAAATTCTGAAATTTACGTTGATAACCTGGTAAATCACAATATTATCTCTCCTGAACAATCAATAAGTCATGCCATGCTATCACAGTAAGACATAACTATCTCTCAATCTATCAGAATCACGAGCCGTGCTACACCTAAATATTATTTTATTAGTGTACATACGACACTTATGAGTTACGATAGCATTCGTGAGACTCCTATTCTAAGCAGACGCATGAATATCATTGAGCACATGCTCCTTTTCCCCGACACTGTAAAACAATTCCAGAAAGTCAATAGATTTTTCATGAAATTCGCGTTTGACCCTCACCTACAGGTAAGCAATGATATGGCCGATGATGGAGCTCTCTTGCCGTAAAGAAACCTATTCACTCTTCTGATTAAAACAGCTTTCAGAAAACACAGACTAAGATATGCCGCTTCTTAGCTGAGTACGCACATTAAATAATGTATTTGGATACCTAACATATTTGGGTACCTAATCCGTAAAACAAATAAATCAATAATGATAGCATAGTTGTAATGCTGTGCATGCTATTTGGTTTCCGTATAACAGGAATAAGGTCTGTTATCGGTCACTGGTTGCCTACACTTCACTAGTTACAGCGGTAATTGTGACAGAATGAAGAAG
>OX459042.1:26072884-26218266 GCA_949775005.1 Orthosia gothica
TTCGTTGGTCCTGAATCACGTTCATGTGCCGACCCTAAAGCAGTAAAATAACTTATGTACTGTATGCTGGGCATATTAAGTTGGGGATTCTTGCAAAGGTGAGACAGTATTTTACGCCTGAACAGCTGCTCAACTTCTATAAAGCGCAAGTTCGGTCATGCATGGAGTACTGCTCTCACCTCTGGGATGGATCTGCCAAATACCAGCTTGATGCGCTTGATGCGCTTGAGTCGATTGACAGACGGGCCAAAAGGCTTATTGGCAACGATGCAGTTGTCGCGTCAAAGCTCCAGAGCCTCGAACATCGACGCCGAGCTGCCTGCCTGTCGGTTTTTTATCGGTTGCATTTCAGGGTGTGTGTGACGGAACCGTTATGCTAATACTTTCATTAAGCGTGTGCTAACGATTGGAACTCCCTGCCGGGGTCTTTGTTCCCTGATAGCTACAACCTTGGGGTATTTAAGTCAAGAGTGAATAGGTATCTTCTAGGCAAGCGTGCTTCACCGTAGAGCACATCACCGATTACCATCAGGTGAGATAGTGGTCAAGCGCGAGCCTATAGATTATAAAAAATAAAATATATATATCTCCATATTTTTTTTTTTTTTTTTTTATGCGTTATGTGTGGTCTGCAGGTGTTACATAAATATCGGAGAATATTGCTGTGATTGTGTTTAGCCTGTTTTTAAGTGAATTCAATTGTTGTTGTGTTTTGATCTTATGTTGTATTGGAAAGAAGATTATTTTTATTCATATATTCATTCATATAAGTTTTTAAGCTGAAATGGTCACAATCATTAGAATTAATATTCATTTCGGGATTACTTCTATTAAGTTCCACTTTGAGACGGAAAGATGAACTCTTGATTTTGAAATCTCTTGATAGGCTATGAAATATTATAGTAAAAATTGCAATTCTTCTTCTGAAAACCAAATAACTAACTTACAAAATGTCTAAAGTTAGATTTCTGAATTAAAATTTGAAATGGAGTATTAACTGTCAAACTCTATTTATATCCTAAAAACCTATAAACTTTCGCATTCAGGTAGGGTTTTATACCTCCTTAACTTCTATTGTGAATTAAAAAACCGGCTTAAAGCACTTTTAAATAAATAGGTGCTAATAAGTACACTATAAGGTTAACTTGCCCTGTATTCAATTTTAATCAAAAATTAATCTGTCTGTAAATAAATGAAAATTGCTTTCGCATCTCATAATTAATTAAACTATCATTTCACAGACTCACTTCCCGATAATTATCGCTGTAACAATGAGAACCCACTATCCGTTTTCGCAAAATAAGCGAAGCGGTTACCAAACTGCAGATTAATTGTAAGAATTTATAAATTTCTTAAGAACGATGAAAGGTTTTAATAATATCGACGCTAATGTATCACAAAGTGAGATCCACTCGAGTGAACTAGATGATCACGTTACTTAGAAAATTTGTTGTTAAATATTCATAGGCGTGCTTATGGTTTAAACTTATGGCTTATGTTAAATTACATAGTATCTAATGCAGGTACCATTGCGAGGGTGTCTTTCAAAGCCTTTTGACTACCTCAATTAATCTGCCTAGCCTGTTCCTAACTATGTTGTCGGGGTAGGGTTCTAATGTTAACCAGACGCAACAATCAGTATTTTGCATGAAGCAATTGCCTATCTATAGGCAACTCGTTCTCATTGTATCTATGTATTGTATTTAACAGTAAATTAATTTAAATTTCTTGACACGCCAAAATCGCCTTTTGGTAGGGACTGGAAAAGTGCCGAAGGCTTGGAAGCAAGCCAATGGCTCGAGCTGACCCGACCAATTACAGAATCATCTCTGTAACGTCCATCCTCTGTAAGAGTTTACTCAACAGTTAGCTCCTGGTATTCCTAGAAGCGACCGACATCATCAGTTACCACCAATACGGCTTCCACCGAAATCGGTCCACTGGTGATTTTCTAGCGTATGCTATTTACATCTGTTGTGTCGCTTTATGTCGTGTTGGACCTGTGATGTAGTACGTATGCAACCTCTATTTCAATGTGTGTAACCAATATATAAGTCATAGTATCAACATAATAAAGGCAGTCTTACACCACATTTTGGGATGTTTTATTATATCTGACACCCGACCATACATGGCGACCCTGCCACTAAACAGGGCTTGAATCATGTACGCGATTAGTATCGGTTTTGCTCAGTGTGGCAACTGTTTAAGTGAAAAATATATTAAAAGTGACTTTGAAAAATGTGCAACTCAAAAGTAACTAATGAGGAGGTTTTTCTCAATCAAAATAGCGCCGCTAAAAACACAGCGACGGTAGAGGAATTTAAATTTCATTTATCGGCCATAAGTATCGTGTTAACAATAATTTGCACGATATTATTCATCGGTGCACTATACTCCATCTTTAAAATTTACAAAAGATGTCATGAGTCCTGGGCGCGAGAGCAGATAACGAGACACATCTTAAGGCGTTCTGTGGATCGATCCAGAAGGTGTCGCGACGGTGCTTGTAACGTGTCTGCAGGCGAGGAACGTCGGGTCCACGCTTCCAACAAGAATCCCTGACAACACAGAGGCGTGTAACAAATCATACAATTCGGCTAGTGTTCTTGTGAGTTCTGTGTTCTAATGAATGTGAAAGTGTGGTAATTCTAACATGGGCAGTGTATGCGTGCAACAGTGGAATCATAGTCGCGATATGAACTTGCATTTGGTATATGAACTATAAAATTATGGACAGTTATGTATGACGAATTGTTACAGATATACAATGACCTTGGTAAGATAAGAATATATTTAATAAAAATAGGACCAAGTAGACGAAAGGGTGAAATTGTTTTGAAAAAACTAAAAGAGGCCGATAAATTGCTGAGTAATTTCAATGAGAGCTTAGACCATTTAAGGCTACTTAAAACCGGATTAAAAGACGAGGAATTATGTAAATTTAATAAATTAAACAAAGATTTTGTTAACCTGTATGACAATATTTTAGATTTGTGTAATAATTCATCGACTGAAGAGTCAATTATTGAACAAAATATGGCGAAATTCGATTTAAAAATCGCCTTGAGCTTATTACCAGTTCTAAATGACGACGGCACAAATACAAAACAGCTCATTGATGGCGTAGAATACTATGAAACGGAACTTGACGTAGACGGACAAATTAAATTGATAAATTTTGTGTTAAAAAGTCGACTTTCGCAGTCTGCTAAACTTAAACTTAATGCAAAGTATGACAGTGTTAATGAGTTAGTAAAGGCTATGAAAACATGTCTGTTACCAAAAAAATCAGCAACAGCTCTACAACACAAATTGTACAATTTGAAACAAAATGATCATACTATAGATGACTACGGTAAGAAAATAACTGATTTGTTTGTTGACTTGACGATTTCCCAATCTGAAGGCAATGAGTCTAGCTTTGATATATTGAAGCCTATTAACGAAAAATCAGCCATTAAAAGTTTTGCCGACGGATTAAGAAATCGTCGACTAAGCACAATAATAGCAGCACGACAGTTTACATCTTTAAGTGATGCCATACAAGCAGCCATCGATGAGGAAGTTTCAACACCGTCCACGTCAGGTGACATTTTATTTATGCGTCGTAATAACAATTACTACCAATATAGGAATTCCAGAGGCCAGGGGATGTCACGAGGACGAGGACAATCAACGCCACCGGCGGAACGGAGGGATGATCGAATATCGCAAACAGGTCGCGGTGGATGGAGATCTCGTGGCCGCGGCACATTTAACCGTGGAGCTAAAGGTAGGATTTTTTTTAACCAAGCTACTATTCACCAGGAACAGCAACAAAATACGCATATTTTGACAGATTCAAATCCGCGAGAAAATCAATCTGAAAATAACAATGATAATAATAATTCAGAAGAGTTTTTTCGTGAATAAAAGCGTTATGATGTCATGTAGTAGCATATATCATATTTCATTACACTCTAAACATAACAATCTTACATATACGTGGCTAATCGACACCGGTGCATCCATATCGGCCATAAAATATAAACACATTGCTGAGTTAAATGAACCCATCCAAAAAGGAAAACTTGTTGTAAATGGTATTGGTGGAAAAATTGAAGCGATCGGTTTTGTTTATCTTGAATTAAGAGCAGGTGAACAAATTCTAAGCCATAAATTCTACGTATTTGAATCCTTACCCTGTAAGGCAAGTGGCATTTTAGGCCAAGACTTTTTGAGCAAATATCATTCGATTATTAACTTCAAAAATTACTCCTTAGTTATGTATAATAACAATAAAGAAATTTGTGTGCCTATTACCAAACATAACGAGACGCTAACTATACCCGCTAGGTCCGAAAGCACACATTACATAACGACCGATATAACAGAAGATTGTGTAGTTTGCGCAGAGCAGATAGGAAACGGAATATTTTTAGCAAGTACAATAGCAAGCCCCGCGGACGGAAAGCTACCAATAAGAATTTTGAACACAACAGAAAACGATTTTTATGTACATAGCATTAATCCTAAAATACATAAAGCAAGAGATTATAATATCTGTATATTTGACAAGCCAAAGAAACATGCAGAACGAGTCAAAAAACTGCTTCCCTTATTAAAATTAGATCATCTAAATAAGGAGGAAAAAATCAGCATTAGGAACATATGCGCAAAGTATAACGATATCTTTTATCTCGAAGGAGACCAACTCACTACGACAACTATATATAAACATTCAATAACAATACAACCCGGTACTAGACCAAGTTACAGCAAACCTTACAGGCTCCCACATTCACAAAAAGGGGAAATACAGAATCAAATTAACCGCATGCTCGAACAAGGTATAATAGAACCCTGTAATAGCGAATGGTCTAGTCCCGTTCTATTAGTACCAAAGAAATCAAATGGAGAGAAGAAATGGCGTCTAGTCATTGATTACCGAAAGTTAAATAACTGTGTTCAAAATGATAAATTCCCACTGCCAAATATTCATGAGATATTAGACTCGCTTTCTGGTTGCATTTATTTTACGCACTTAGACTTAAGCCAAGGGTTTTATAACGTGGAACTTGAACCAGATAGTAGGAAATTTACAGCTTTTCATTCAGGTCAATATCAAATGACTAGAATGCCAATGGGTCTTAAGACAAGCCCGAACTCATTTGCCCGAATGATGACAATGGCAATGGCGGGCCTTAATTATGAAAAATGTTTATGTTATCAGGACGATTTAATTATAATGGGACGGGACTTATCAAATCATAACAAAAATTTAATCGAAGTACTAGAAAGATTACGCAGTGTCAATTTAAAATTAAATCCGATGAAATGCGACTTTCTTAAAAAGGAAATGCTCTATTTAGGCCACGTCGTAACAGATAACGGTGTACTACCCGATCCAGAAAAGATTAGTGCTATACAAAACTATCCAATTCCCCAAAACACAAATGAAGTAAAGCGTTTTGTAGCCTTAGCGAATTATTATCGCAAATTTATTCCAAATTTTGCTGAAATTGCAAACAGTTTAAATATTTTGTGTAGAAAAAATGTAGAATTCATTTGGAATAGCGACGCACAAAAGGCATTTCAGACACTAAAAGAATGTATGTCTACACCACCAGTTCTCCAATATCCGGATTTATCAGATAAAAATCAGTTTATCGTACAAACTGATGCGTCAGGGTACGCGATAGGAGCGGTTTTATCCAACGGCAATGGTCGGCCAGTCGCTTACGCCAGTAGGAGTTTAAACAAAGCTGAACGTAATTACCCGACTATTGAAAAAGAACTCCTGGCTATAGTATGGGCCGTAAAACATTATAGACCCTATTTGTATGGTCGTCCATTCAAAATAGTAACTGACCACAAACCACTGGTATATTTATTTAGTTTAAAGGAGCCATCAAGTAGACTACTCAAATTTAGATTATGTTTAGAAGAATATGACTATTTAATAGAATATGTCAAAGGTCAACAAAATGCAGCCGCCGATGCTTTATCTCGAATTCCAATATCATCGAAAGATTTAAAGAACATGCACGAAAGTTTATTTGTAATGACACGAGCACAGATAAAACGATTAGAACAAACTTCTCATATTCCGGAAGATACCGCAGACAACTGTGTCCCGGATCAAGAAGATCAAGCAAGGATTGTGGGAACAATTAACAAGCCTAGTAATGCAGTAGAGCTGCAATTCATTGATAAAACAAGTCTAAACAGGCTACAAAAAACGAATAGAATATATAAGGGAAATAATATATTTTCATATGATCAAGCAAAAATGATGTTGTATATAAATCCATCTGCTCGATCACAACTGACGCCAGCCGCATTTGTGAGAGCGATGTGCGATTTCTGTAAAGTTAATGATATACATGAAATATGTTTCGTGAAAAATAAATCCCATAACTTATTCTTAGGAAAAATAACTAATGAGGTTAAAAGATATACTAAATGGGAAGGACCGCGATTGTGTATTTTAAATAATATAGAAAAAGTAGATAATTTAGAAGATCGGAGAGTCATTTTAAATGACTTTCACTTATTACCCACAAGTGGCCACGCAGGCACAAAAAGAATGTTTAACAACATTAAAAAATATTATTTCTGGCCGGGTCTCGAAAAGGATATAAATAACTATGTTAAAAAATGCCCTATTTGTCAAAAACAAAAGTATACGGTTATGGTAAAAGAACCCATGGTAATAACCACAACGGCACAATCATCATTTGAGAAGATATTTTTAGACATAGTAGGGCCTCTTGATAGAGATTACTATAACTACACGTATATTTTAACACTTCAATGTGAACTATCAAAATATGTATGCGCTTTTCCACTAGTGAATAGAACAGCAGCTGAAGTCGCTCGTGTGTTCGTCAACAACTTCATCCTCGTGCACGGTGTGCCTCGGGAAATCGCTACTGACAGAGGAACGGAGTTTATGTCAGAGACATTCAAAGAGGTATGTACAATTCTTAATATTTCCAAACTGAACTCAACAGCCTATCATCACCAGAGCATTGGTGCACTGGAGAATTCTCACAAAACCCTAGGGGCCTTTTTAAGAATGCACATCAATCAAAGACCAGACTCATGGAGTTCATGGTTACCTTTTTGGGCCTTTGCATACAACACCACAGTACATTCATCGACAAAATTTACTCCCTTCGAACTTGTGTATGGAAAGAAATGTAACTTACCAAGTAACCTTTTAAGAACAGTAGAACCACTATACAATTATGACAGTTATCCCCTTGAGCTTAAATATAGATTACAGATTTCACAAACAGAAGCACGGGAAAACTTGATTAACTCGAAATTAGAAAGGAAAAACAGATATGATAAATATGTAAGACCTGTAGAATATAAACCAAATGATAAAATATTGATTAAAAATGAAACTGGTAATAAGCTCTCAAACCTTTATACTGGTCCCTACACTGTTATTAGAGATTTGTCGCCAAATGTAGAGGTAAACATTAATGGAAAAATTGATGTTATTCATAAAAACAGAACGAAGTTGTATTACTCATAAAGTCATAATATATTGTATACTTAGCAACAATACCTAGGTTACTGACCTTCGTTGCGATCGTGGCTGTAAAATGATATGCACTCGTGATGCCCTGAATGAATGGTGCCAACAAAAGTACTTACATGTTTTATTTGTAAACACAGAACTCAACTGTAATCTTAGGTATAAGTTTGAAAAAAAAAAAAAAAGCAATTCGCTTGTTTGTAAACACAAGCGATACAACAACTGTAATCTTAGATATAAGTTGTTTATTAATATACTTATATAAAAAAAAAAAAAAAAAACCTGCGAGTAACTCAAACGCATAACCATTACTCGTAGATAATAAACAGTAATTTTACATTAAATTTGTAACCACATTACGTAGTTTTATATATATAAAAAAAAAAGTATCCATGCAAAGGAATACTTTTTTTTTTATTGCCTTGGGAGGTGTGATGTAGTACGTATGCAACCTCTATTTCAATGTGTGTAACCAATATATAAGTCATAGTATCAACATAATAAAGGCAGTCTTACACCACATTTTGGGATGTTTTATTATATCTGACACCCGACCATACAGACCAGTGGCTAAGACCTCGCCTCTCGTGCTTGATGTCGTGAGTTCAAATCCGGGCACCAATATGACTTTTTCATTTCATATGTACTTTCTAAGTTTATCTTGGACATTGCTGACAACGGTGAAGGAAAACATCGTGAGGAAACCTGGTTTTATAGTTAGTATTTGTAAGTTTGTACTCCATTGGTGTAATTGCTGTAAGGCGCATCATCATTTCAGCCGAAAGACGTCCACTGCTGGACATAGGCCTCCCCCAGACATCGCCACATTGACCGATCCCGTGCGTCTCGCATCTAGTGTCTTCCCGCAACCTTAACCAGGTCATCGGTCCACCTAGTGGGATGCCTTCCAACGTATCGTCTTCCGATTCGCGGTCACCATTCCAGAACTTTTCAGCCCCATCGGCCATCCGTTCTGCGAACAATGTGCCCTGCCCTCTGCCACTTTAGTTTTGCAATTCTTCGGGCTATGTCGGTAACTTTGGTTCTCCTGTGGATATCATCATTTCTGACGTGATCATGCAAGGAAATGCCGAGCATAGACCTCTCCATTGCCCTTTGGGTGACTTTATGGCTTTCTGATAAGGCCCTTTGTGAGCGACCACGTCTCGGTCCCATAGATGATCACTGGCAACACACACTGGTCATAGACTTTTGTCTTAAGACACTGTGGTAAATTGGACGAGAAGATAACACGCAACTTCCCGAACGTCGCCCAGCCAAGTCGGATTCGACGGTTGACCTCTTACTCGAAGTTCGACCTTCCCAACTGGACCGTTTGTCGCAGGTAGACATAATCGTCCACAACTTCGAGTGTTGAGTCTCCGATCTTGATAGGAGTGGGTGTTACATGGCCATTCACCATGACCTTGGTTTTGTCTATGTTCATTTTAAGACCCACTCTTTCGGAAGCTATACTGAGGTCATCGAGCATTTTGCTGAGGCTCTCCATGGTCTGATCCATGAACACTATGTCGTCGGCAAACCGAAGGTGAGTGATATACTCGCCATTAACGTTGATGCCAAGCCCCTTCCAGTCCAGAACCTTGAAGACGTCCTACAGCGCAGCAGTGAACAGTTTTGGAAAAATAACGTCTCCCTATCTCACGCCGCGCTGGGGAAGGATTGGTTTCAAGGTCTGATCCTGAAGACGGACTGACTTGGTGGCGTTTTTGTACAGACACTTCAACACCTCAATGTACCGGTAGTCGATCTGGCACCGTTTAAGAGACTGCAGTACAGCCCAAGTCTCGATCGAATCGAAGGCTTTCTCGTAGTCCACAAACGCTAAACAGAGAGGCAGGTTATACTCTTCAGTCTTCTGTATAACCTGCCGCAGCGTATGTATGTGATCTACGGTGCTAAAGCCTTTTTGAAATCCGGCTTTTTCGGGAGGCTGGAAATCGTCAAACCTGCGCGCGAGACGATTCGTGAAGACACTTGAAAACAACTTGTAGACATGGCTAAGAAGTGAGATGGGCCTATAGTTCTTCAGCCGGGCATTGTCGCCCTTCTTGAAGAAGAGTACCACCACACACCTGCACAATGCCTGTGGCGTTTTGCCCTCGAGTATGACGGAATCAGGTTGGTCATGGTTTCCGGTCGTTGAAGTGTAAACATCACTGTGATTCTATCCGTAACAAAACGTTTAAAAATAAAAAGTTATAAGTTGCCTTACTCGTCAACACTATTATAAACCACATTATTAGTACTTCAGTGGACACAGAAGAAATAAAGATCTGGGATATCAACAGGATCTATCCAGTAAAGTGCAAAAGAAAATTCACAACAACATTTGAGGTTAGAACATTCAGCTTCATTCGGGTAGGGGTACAAAATCTGCCAAATAGAATACCTAATGTCAGTTTGTTAAGTTGGCAATTGGCATTAACTCCATCTCCAGTGTTGCTAGTACATGAAAAATAATATCTACCATTTATACTACGTTCCATTCCACGTCACTTTGCATAAAAATATGGAGGAGCAATTTCAACTATTATTTGACAATATGAAGATAGAAATGCAGAAGCAAACAGCTGAACTAACTGAATCACTTACTAAAAACTTAATGGATAGGATGGATGAAAAACTTACCCCTATTATTGAAGAAAATGAACAATTAAAACAAAAAGTTTGTGATCTAGAGAAAGAGATGGAATATTTGAAAAGGGAAAAGAAAAGTAACAACATAATTATTTTCGGGCTGGAAGAGGGGGAAAACTCGACATCGGACCTTTTTAAAAGGGTCAAGGTGACCTTCAAAGAAGACCTAAACATAAATATAGAGCAATCCGAAGTAAACAAATTATACCGCTTGGGAAAAAATATTGTTCAGAATAAATCAAGGCCGGTGCTATGTTCTTTTATAAATGCATGGAGAAAAGATGCAATTATGAAGAATAGAAAGAGCTTTAAGAACATTTATGTATCGGAGGATTACTCGAAGGAAGTTTTGGAGAAAAGGAAAGCACTGCTACCACAGTTGAAGGAAGAGAGAGAAAAGGGAAATACAGCCTTTCTGATTTACGACAAACTAGTAGTCAAAGAACCCATCACTGAAAAAAGAAAAAGGGAACCAACTACCTCACCGTCACCTTCCAAAACTCAACCCAGAAAACAGCAAAACCTATGCTCAGCCAAAGTTAACAGAATAAATGCCTTCGATGCAATGAGACCCAGATCAAACTCTTTTACCAACAAACCTACACCCAATAAACAATAGCAATTAACCGGTAAACGGAAAATCCAAACAAACTACGAAAACAAACAAACAGATGAAATACGTTTTCCCCCAAGCCGACTGGTCCTCGTGGGGGATAAAGACCACAACCCTCCAACAACACAGAGAAACAACTACAAAGAAACAAAAATATATGTCGCAGCCCTTAACGTCCTCACGCTGAAAAATGAAGAAAATCTTATAGAACTAACAAATGCGTTAAAACAAATTAAATGGGATATCGTCGGACTCAGTGAAGTAAGACGAATGGGAGAAAGAATTATTTCTCAACCAGACTTCTTACTATACCATATTGGAACGACGCCGGGCCTCCATGGCGTTGGTTTCATCGTCAAAAAATACCTTGAAACATCTATAGAAGGATTTATTGGAATCTCGGAGCGCATAGCAATGATGAATTTAAAGTTACCGGGATATAAAGATTCATGGTCTATTTTACAAATATATTCACCAACAGAACAATCGGACCTGGAAACAATTGAGAAATTCTACCTTGACGTAAATAACACTATCCAAGAACATGCCCACAAAAACCTAATAGTCATGGGAGACTTCAATGGACAAATTGGAGCTAAGCGCCCAGGAGAAGAGACAGTACTGGGACCATTCACCTACAGTAATAAAATTAGAAGTAGAAATGGAGAAAAACTTATAAACTTCACACTAGAAAATAACTTAACCATTCTAAACACAGTATACAAAAAAGATACACAGAAAATGTGGACATGGATTTCACCAGACGGAAAAACAAAGAATGAAATCGATTTTATAATGACCAATACAAACAACTGCTTTACAAATTTTGACGTCATTAACAAATTTAACTTCAATACCAACCATAAACTGATCAGAGCTGAAATAAAATCAGTACAACCAAAGAAACCTAGACCGAGACAAGAACTAGCAATTGGTAAGCTCAGCAAGCATCAAATGGAGCAACTAGTATACATCCTAAGAGATAAGTTCACAGACTTCAAAGAGAACACAAATACCGTGGGAACTCAGGAAAAATACAACTGGATAGAGAATACAATCAAAGTTCAATTACAACACATCGCTAAGATCAGATCTGAACCGAGAAAATGGCTAACAACTAATACTATGAAATTACTAGAGCAAAGAAACCAGCTTATCAATGCAAAAGAAGTAAAAGACAGAAGAAGGCATTTAGCGAAAATTTGTAAAGACATCAGAGAAAGTATAAGAACGGACAGGAAAAAGAGTAGAATGGAAATTATCGAAAAACATGTAGCCAAAACGGGAGGTGTTAAAAAAGCTCATAAGGAATTAACAAATTCAAAAGACTGGATCACAAAAATTAAAAACGACAGTGGAGAATGGAACCACAACAGAACTAACATATTAGGAATCGCCACATCCTATTACAAAAAATTATACGAACATACGGAACATAACACCGCTCGAGACAAAAACGATCTAGCGGAATCCTCAAATATCCCTAACATCCTTCAGACTGAAGTAATAAAAGCTATAGATAGTCAAAAGAGAGACAAAGCACCAGGACCCGACGGTATAAACAACGAAATCCTAAAAGAAAGCAAAGAAGTTATAACACCAGTCCTCACTGACATTTTTAACGAGATAGTAAACACCGAAATTATCCCACGGCAATGGACAGAATCAAACATTATTCTTCTATATAAGAAAGGAGACAAGTATGAAATTGGGAACTACCGCCCAATCAGCCTTATGTCCAACATATACAAGGTATTTGCCAAGATCATACTTAATCGGATTGAAAAAGTATTAGACGAACACCAACCCATCGAGCAAGCGGGTTTTCGTAAAGACTATTCAACGATCGACCACATTCATGTAGTACGCCAAGTTATGGAGAAGTATAAAGAATACCAATGTACCTACTACATCGCATTTATAGATTATAGCAAAGCATTTGATTCTTTGTTTCACGAAAAGATATGGGAGGCATTAAAAGAACAAGGAATTGAAGAAAAATACATCCGCTTAATAAAGAATGTTTACAGCCAGAGTACTGCGAGAATCCAATTAGAAAAGAAGGGTGAACCTTTCAGAGTAGGCAAAGGCGTACGACAAGGAGATCCACTGTCACCAAAAATATTCTCTGCGGTACTTGAATCAATATTTAGACGTCTAAATTGGGAAAATCTCGGTATTAATGTAGACGGTGTCTCATTGACCCACTTGAGATTCGCAGATGATATTGTGTTATTTGCAAAATCCCCGGAAGACATAACAAACATGATAAAAGAATTGGCAACGGAAAGCGAGAAGGTAGGGTTAAAACTGAACCCAGAAAAAACAAGAGTAATGACAAACGGAGAGAGAATTACCATAAACTTAGGAAACAACCAAATTGATTATACTGATGAATATATTTACCTGGGACAGATAATAACAGATGATAATCCGATGCGCAAAGAGGTTGAAAGAAGAATAACCAATGGCTGGAGAAGGTACTGGGGTTTGAAAGAGATTATGAAAGATAGAAATCTTCATATAAATATCAAAAGCAAACTATATAACACTTGCATACTACCAGTTCTCATGTACGGCAGCCAAACATGGGCCTTATCACAAAACACGACTAGCAAACTTGCATCATGCCAACACGCAATGGAAAGGAGCATGATGAATGTGAAAAAGTCAGACCGACTGAGAAACCGTGTAATACGAAGCAAAACCAAGATTATAGACATAACGGGCAAAATTAGAAGGCTCAAATGGCGATGGGCAGGGCATATGGTAAGAGGAAAAGACAAATGGAGTAAAATTGTGACACGATGGTATCCTAGAGAAGGTAAAAGGAAAAGAGGTAGACCGCAAAAGAGATGGGATGACGACATAAGACAAGTGGCAGGCGTCACATGGAACAGAGTGGCTCAAGAAAGACATGAGTGGAAAAGGTTGGAGGAGGCCTTTGTCGACTGGCAAACAGATCTCCAGAAAATAAGTAAAATTCAAATAACAGACTAGATTAAGGTTTACATTAAATTTAAGTTTTCTATGTATTTTAATCATATATTTGTAATATGGATCTGAATAAAAGGCTATATTATTATTATTATTATTATTATGACGGAATCAAACAGCTTCTGAAGGGCCTTGAGGACCGGTTTTCACCCGCCTTCAGGAGTTGAGCCGTGATGCCGGCATCACCCGGCGCCTTGTTGTTTTTATGCTGTTTCAGAGCCATCCTATCTCGTACAGGCTGACGTCCGGGATATTTTCGGTATAGTGTCGGGTCAATCTAGCTCTTGGGTCATTTGCTAGACTCGCAACGGGTTTGCTGATTGATGTGTACAACTGTCCTTAGAATCTCTCGATCTCCCTCAGAAGCTCCGGTTTGGCGGATACGATCCTGCCATTGTTTGTCTTCAGTTTCGTGAGCTGGTTCTGCCCATTAGCCAGATCCCTTGAAAAAAACTTGGAACCTTTATTTCACTCAATCGCGTCTTTGGGTAATAAAGCGGCGGAGGTCTCTTTTCAAGGATTTAGAGATCTGTCTATTGATCTGCCGGTATTTGCACGCCTCATCTGACAACTGCAGGATCACGCCTCTCCTTCATAAGCTTGAGGGTATGATCAGAGAGCTTCTTATTTCTATCTGTACGACGGGTCTTGAAAACTTAGACCCGACCGTATGGACAGCTTCCACGAACCCGTCGCTGTATTGGTCCACGGACCTCCCTAGGCACTCGAAACGATTCTGGAGTTCGAGCTGAAAGCTTTTGGGGTTTTGGAAATGGATCTGTGCTGGACGGAGCGTAGACTCCATCAGTCGAGACCTTTCTGGCTTAATATTAATGTTACCATGCGGTGATCGCTCCCGGTTTATACCGAATGGATCACAGAGACATCATTAAACATTTGCTTCTGAGTTGACATGATGAAGTCGATCTCATTTTTTGTTGCACCATCGGGGCTCTGCCAGGTCCATTTCCTGTGTTCACGCTTTTTGAAGAAGGAGTTCATCATATAGAGGCCCTTCTTTTCCATAAAACTAGCCATTAGGTGATCCCGGTGGATCCGTTTTCCAACTCCAAATTGCCCCACTTACAACTCATCCTCGTCTCGTTTGCTCAGTTTTGCGTTGAAGTCCCCCATGACAACGGTGAAGTGAGTTTTGAAACCATGCATGGCTCTGGAAATATCCTCATACATGGTCTCTACCTCGTCGTCGGGGTGTGCCGAGGTTGGGGCGTTGACCTGTTTGACCTTCAGCGAATATCTAGAGGATATTCTGAGTATAAGGTAATCTCGGTGATCTTCTCGTCGGTCCGAAGTGTGCACGTGTTGTACGTTGCCAGGTCCAGTCGTCGGTGATTGTTGGGGTAGCCGGATCTCGTCCAGAGATTCTTAGCACCCCTTGCCATGCCATAACCTTGACCGCTACCGTAGTCGAGGGTAGGCAGGCTGCCGGGCACTAGGGGCCATTTTTTATTTGTGCTATTCATGGGCAGGTGGGTTGGCGATCGTAGTATGGTTATTATAGAAGCACAGAGAACGCTGCTGCCCATTCTCTGGTTTGTCGCCTCTTACAACACTCACGGGAAGACATGGGATGGAGAAATTCTTAACGTCCGGCACCATACGGAACATGGTGTAATTGATGTAAGGCGTTCAAGATAAACATAAATAAATCTGGAGTGAGGCAATCGAGAGACACGGGGAAGCGCTAGCCGTCTCCCTCGAGGTCTCGAAGGCTTTTTACAGGATCTGGCACGAAAGCCTCATCGGTAAGCGGACTTCCTGAAGGATCGATCCACCCTATTGGTTATCGATAGCTGGTCGTCCGGTTAGTGAGATATCAACGCCGGTGTCCCTTAGGCGTCAGTGCTGTCAACAACATTGTTCTTGCTGCACATTAATGATCTGCTAAAACCCGGAACCTTTGGGTATGCAGTCGACAGCACTGCTGCTGAGATACGTGTCCAACGCACGTGCTAGTGGGCCACTGAGCCTTGGTTTCGATTTCTCCGGGAGGTCATGGTTGAAAGCCTGAATTTGTCTTTGAAGGCGGTCTCCAAATGGGGCGATGCATCTGTGAATAGTTTCAATGCTGCCAATTCCACCCGGCTTCATCTTTACGTGTGGTAACGGTGCCGTTAACCGTCTGCGACTGACGTGGTAGTACCACAGACACTGCTTAATTGAAAAATATCTCTTGAGTCGCTATTTTACATATTACGAATCCTGGGTTCCCAGTACCTTCGTGTCGCACGGTCATACTTCAATCAGTGTGCCGCAAGCAGTCAAGACAAGTGCATGCGCTATTTTACGCGGGAAGGTGTCTACCAGACTACCATGTCAATGTTAAGGTATGTGTCTAATAGACAACCACCCAGCAAAATAGTTATATTTTTATAGTGTTTCCTAGACAACCCGTCAGTAAAATTGTTTCCTAATTAACATGTTTCTCAGATGTCTCACTCGAGTAACAGCCAACGTCCACACGGTTCCAAAAGAACTTCAGCTGGTACTTTTAAAAGCCATGACCAGCTTATAGAAGAGTGGTTGGAATATGAAAGTGAGCATGAGTTCAGCGATCTGGACTCGGAAGATGACCTGGACTTTCAACCAGAAACCCAACACTTGGAATCCAATGAAGACTCTGATGACGAGTCTCAGAATCAAGAACCATCTGAAGAAATGCGTCGGCAAACTTTGAAGAGGTGCGTCAGGAAACACCGATGTGTCCTGACGAAACAGAGGCCATCTGAAGAAATGCGTCATTGGCCTATGGCAATTTTTCAACGAATAGCTTTGTCTTATATCAGGTGTCTTCAGATTGGGATAAGAAGAGGGGACATTTATACTGAATTTAGGAAGAGATTTTTGGGTAAGGACCTCTCCCCTTCACCTCCAAAAATTCGATCTCTTCCAACAAGTGGAACTAAGTTATGTCATCTAAGCCCAACTTAAATAAAAAGAGTAACATTTTCTGATTTTACTAGAAACTCAATCCATCGACGATTTCAAAAAGAAATTAAAAAGATTCTTGCTATGTAAATGCTATTATAGTATTCAGGATTACTTAAGAGAGGATGTTAGGACATATTGTTGATGTGACTAGTGCGCAAATTTAATTAATAATTTAATTATTAATATTATTACTTTGACATTTGCTTTGATTTTACTTTGACATTTACTTTAACATTTATTTACAAATTTATCTTGACATCCTCATTTAATCAATGACATTTTTAATTTAATTCATCTAGTGACATTATTGATAGCTTAACATTTGTTATGTTTCATTGTCGCCACGCAGTGAAATTAACAAAACGAAATAAATTGAAATTGTGTTTAATTATAAAGTATTTTTTGCAAGTAAATGTGTGAACTTGCTTGTGATTTGTATGCCTCAAGGGTGACTAGTGCGCAAATTTAATTAATAATTTAATTATTAATATTATTACTTTGACATTTACTTTGATATTTACTTTGATATTTACTTTGACATTTACTTTAACATTTATTTACAAATTTATCTTGACATCCTCATTTAATCAATGACATTTTTAATTTAATTCATCTAGTGACATTATTGATAGCTTAACATTTGTTATGTTTCATTGTTGCCACGCAGAAAATTAACAAAACGAAATAAATTGAAATTGTGTTTAATTATAAAGTATTTTTTGAAAGTAAATGTGTGAACTTGCTTGTGATTTGCATGCCTCAAGGTGTAATATGGTTGGACTGTGCTATATTTTTTAACAACTTCATGTAATGTACCCATATTAGCAAATAAATGATTATGATTATGATTATGATTATTATAAGTCTTGTCTACGATAAATATAAAACAATCTCAAGAAAAGTGATATAGTTGATTTGTTAATACTTGTTTTGTTTAGACTAAATTTTTTTACGACTGATTTATGTTAAGTAAATAAATACTGTTTAGTGGACATTCCTTCTTATTTTTTTTTTATTAAATTAAAATAATAATATATACTTTAAATTATTAAAAAAACATCACACCATAACGAATTAAAAAGAAATAATTAACTTATGACCAGTCAAAGTGGTGTCTAGTATACTACCACGTCAGTGGAATAGTAAAAATCATGGCACGTCAATCGAAGACGGTTAACCAAACCACCATCTCGAACTTCTTGGTGTTACGTTGGCATCGACCCTCAATTTCGGTACATTCACTGAGGCGAAAGCTCAATTGGCTGCAAAAAAATTGAGAATTCTTGCAAAGGTGAGACGGTACTTCATTCCTGAACAGCAGTTCAACATGTATACGTGGGACACTCAGAAAGTTTTGCGAAACTAAAAAAAATTGTTCTATACGTACATATATTTTTATTAAATCTTTTCAAAGTACTTTCCACCAGCCTCTATACAAAGATTCATGCGCCTAAACCAGTTTTCAAAACACTTTTTCCAGTCCGCCGCAGACACCTCGTTTACAGCCTGCTCGAACGCAGCCAGCGCATCTTCCGGCGACGAAAATTGTATCCCTTTGAGCTGATTTTTTATTTTTGGGAATAAAAAGAAGTCACACGGTGCTAGATCAGGGCTGTAAGGAGGGTGACCCAGGAGTTTGACTGGCGTGCTGTCCAGGAAGTCCCTCGTTTTGAGTGCGGTGTGCGCAGGTGCATTGTCGTGGTGGAGCAGTAGCCCGCGGAGCCCTGTGTTTGGTCGCTTGTTGCTTATAACAGAGAAAACTTCTGGCAAACATTTGGTAGTATACCATTCGGCATTAATGCTTCTTTGATCCCGTAAGGGAATTGATACCAAGTGGCCAGTCAAATTAAAAAAGCTAGCGATCAAAATCTTACCCCCGCTTCTAGATCGCTTCACTTTGGTAGGCGTTGGCTCATTTTGAAACACCCAAACAGTCGACTGGCGCTTGGTTTCTGGGTCGTATTGATAAATCTAGGACTCATCACCTGTAACGATGTCGTAAACACGCCGAGACGAGCCTGCTTCAAATTTGTTAAGCATATCACGGCACCATTCCACCCGGGCCTGCTTCTGAGCATCGGTGAGGTTGTGCGGCACCCAGCGTGATACTATCCTCCTCACGCGAAGATGGCTGTGTAGAATCTCGTGAACGCTTCCCGATCCAATCTTCAATATGTGTTGAATCTCCTGATATGTAATTCGCCTATTGTCTTGGATTAAATTTTTCACTGCTAGCACGTTTTCTTCGGTAACAGCCGTCAAAGGGCGACCGCTTCTTTCGTCATCCCCCAAAGTTGGTCGACCGCGCTTGAATTCGTTATACCAACGATACACGGTTGCCTTGGAAGGGCCTTCATCCATGAATGCCATTTGAAGTCTATCGTACGATTCATCCGGTTTCAGGCAACACTTGAAATCGTATAAAATCATAGCTCTAAAATGTTCCCGGCGCAGATCCATATTTCAGTGAGACACAATACTTTGAATTAACTCGCAAAAAATGTGGAGGGAAATTTTAAAATTGGAACTTACTTATTTTTACTTATAAATAATCATATTTTCGAAAAACATTATAACTGGCCAGTCTCCCATATATAAAAACTTTTTTTCGCAATACTTTCTGAGGGGCCTGGTAAAGCACATGTTCGGTCATGTTTGGAGTACTGAACATCAACGCCGAGTTGCCAGCCTGTCAGTTTTTTATCGGTTATTTATGTATCGGCGAGTGTAAGATGACACTGCACAATTTGATTACGTCTAGCCCTTTCCATCATTGGACTACGAGAAATACGGCAATGTGCCATCGATACATGGCAGAAATCACCCATACGCACAAAGCGTTTTGCTAATACTTTCATGGTGCGCACACTCGCACAGCTAAGTGGAAATCCCTGCCTGATTCTTTGTTTCCTAATAGCTATAACCTTGGGGTCTTTAAGTCAAGAGTGAAAAGGTTACTTTTAGGCAAGCTTTCTTCACGTTGACCCCATCATGCAACGTGTCAACGATTTTGATCGAGACCTAATAATGCACGGGGTACCAATGGCAAAGCATGGCAGGATTGGCTTACAGTTGATAACGCAACGACTTGCGTCTGATTGGCTGACACTACTACGCTTGGTGCTTGCTAACAATGCTAATGCTAACGACCGCCGGCGCAGGGCGCAGACCAGTTGCCATGAAATCTTACCTGCGAACGGATGCGAACCTATTCAACCTGGCATTTCCGCCTTGTATTATGTGAGTATAGTTCTTTGTACTGTTTATCTGTAACGTAGTGTACTGTAATGTGTATAAAGTAAAGCAAGTTTGCCAGTAATTTGGTGTTTCATTCATTATCATTATTATTTTGTTTAATCACATTATTTCTTATTATCTACATTTTTAAATATTATTATAAAACAGGCTGCAGAGAGAGGAACCTCCTAACAATACGAGCCGTGTCCAGCAATACTGCTTTCTGGATCAGGCCCTTGACCCAGCCGCTTAACGAGAGCCTCCTAAGGTGTTGGTCGAGGCTCGTGGCTATTAAGCCATTGGCTGACACGACTATCGACACAATGACTGCTGTATTCACATCCCACATATCGACAACCTCGCGAGCCAGATCAAGATACTTGCTTTTCTTATCTCTCTCAGCCTTCACGAGGTTCTCGTCATGGGGGACCGCTATATCAACAATCATTGTGCGACGCTCTAGTCGGTCTCTCAACACTATGTCAGGCTTATTGGCAACAATAGTCCTGTCAGTAATGATAGACCGATCCCAATACAATGTGACATTGCCATTTTCGAGAACTGGGTCGGGAACATACTTATAGTAAGGCACTTCCGATTCCACAAGAGTGTATTTAAGAGCAAGTTGCTGATGGATAATCCTGGCTACAAGGTTGTGTCTATGCAAGTAGTCTCCGTTAGCCAGACTAGAACAACCGGAGATAATGTGACGGATAGATTCCCCCGGCCGGTGACATGCCCGACAGATGTCAACTGTGCCGTCCTTCACAATGTATTTCCGGTAATTGTTCGTCATCATAACTTCGTCCATAATCGCAAAGACGTACTCCACATATACCTAGACATTCCTGTCCGCACATTGCTTACCGCAAATCGTATGCATCACCCACGATCATCGGTTATGAGATTGTATATCCCGCGGAAGTGCGGTGGTCGTGGCTTTTTAAATGCTAAGACCCTGCACAACCGCGAGGTATGCAGTCTTAGGGAATACTTCCAGGCCGTCGACGTGGGTATGCATCGAGATGTGGTAGCGGTGGACAAGGGCCTTACCCCGTTCTCCTTGGCTAACGAGAACTGGCGCAAACCTATAGTACTAGATACTAATGACCGCAGGGAGGTATGACAGAGCAAGGAGCTTCACGGACGCTTCTACCGGGTCCTACATGGGCCCGATGTAGATCTTTTAGCGTCCGTGACCTGGCTGCGATTTGGTGACCTTTTCGGGGAAACCGAAGGTTTTGTCTTTGCGATTATACATTGCCATTAGCAAGCAGGTTCGCCGTTTCCGAAGGGATCTGGTGACATGTTGGATAGACTACAAGAAGGCCTATGACTCAGTGCCACATACATGGCTCATGAGGGTGCTGGAGTTGTATAAAATTGATGCAATTCTGCGCGCCTTCCTGATGTCGTGTATGGGGCAGTGGAGGACGGTTCTTCGCTATCCAGGATGTCAACAGATTCAAGAAGACAGCGAACCTATAAGGATCGAGCGTGGAATCTTAGTACATTGCTGGAGGGTTCAGGCCTGGGCTATCGGTTGAGAAGAGGAGGTCAGGTCATATCTCACCTCCTTTACATGGATGATCTGAAGCTCTTTGCCTCCAACAACTTGCAACTGATGAAGCTACTTAAGGTTACAGAAACCTTTAGTGACGCCATCAGGATTGAATTTGGTGTTGACAAATGTGCAGTCATGCATGTAAAGCGAGGGGAGATTATGGAATCCGTGGGAATACAACTCTCGGATTCCATACACCTTCGATCCCTTTCCTCAACCGAAACTTACAAGTATTTGGGTATGTCGGAAGCACTAGGCATCAACGCTACTGACGTGAAAGTGTCGTTGAAGGAACGCTTCTTAGGCCGCCTGAAAAAAGTACTAAATAGTCTTTTATCAGGCGGGAAAAAGGTGCGCGCCTTCAACGGCTGGGTCATGCCGGTCTTGATGTATTCTTTCGGCATACTCAAATGGACTCAGACAGAACTTGACGCCCTGGATAGGGCCTATAACCCTCCAGCAATGTACTGAGATTCCACGCTCGATCCTTATAGGTTCGCTGTCCTCTTGAATCTGTTGACATCCTGGATAGCGAAGAACCGTCCTCCACTGCCCCATACACGACATCAGGAAGGCGAGCAGAATTGCATCAATTTTATACAACTCCAGCACCCTCATGAGCCATGTATGTGGCACTGAGTCATAGGCCTTCTTGTAGTCTATCCAACATGTCACCAGATCCCTTCGGAAACGGCGAACCTGCTTGCTAATGGCAATGTCTATAAGGAGCAGCTCCTTAGTACCGCGGGACCCGTTCCTACATCCATTCTGAGAAGTAGACGTGATTGAATTCGTATCAATATGTTGATTAATTTTAGCTCTCAGAATGGATGTAAAAACTTTATAGACCGTCGGTAAACATGTTATCGGTCTATAATTTTTAGGATCCGCAGAACTACCTGTTTTGTGGAGCAGGTGGGTTATTCCTGTCGTTAGGAACTGGGGCAGTGATCCTGACTCTAAGGCAGACGCAAACTGAGTTGCCAAACAAGCGTGCGACCTTTGGAACCACTTAATCCAAAAGTTGTGCAGTCCGTCCGGCCCTGGAGATTTCCAGTTAGGCAACGGACGGACTGCACGAGCTACATCTTAGGGGCTGATGGTAATTGCCCCCATTTCTGATATCGGATCGCACGCTTGTTCGACCTCCCTAGTCCAGTCACCCTCGGTGTAACTGACAGGCACCGACCAGATATTGCGCCAGAACGAATACATGGCGTCATCATCTGGTAGGCGCGCATCAGTCACACCTTGGATGGGTCGCTCCCAAGGCCTATAAACCCACCTTTCGTTGTTCTGGAATGTACGATTCTGCGTGTATTGCTCCACTCGCCGCTTGTACCGACAAATACGGTTTGCCCATGCATAGATTTTCTGCTTCAGGAAGTCGATACGCTCTGTGACGCGGGACAGATAATCTCGAGAACTGATATCAGTCCCCGAGAAAGCCCGCCTCACAAAGCGCATCACTCTAGGGCGAGTGTTACCATTCCTAAAGCAGATAAGCTTGCCGATGAGTGCTCTAACTTCACCGATACGACGCTCAATCCTGGACTGCCAAGCTGGCACAGCTGGTCGTGTAGTTCTGTCACTTTTTGGGAATTTGACGTTAGCTACACGACATGCCGCAGCAGCCGCACAGTACAGTATTGAGTGGGTATCGGCAAGATCTTTGCTGCTATCAAAAACATTAGATAGCTGCGAATCTAGAGCACACACCAGCGCCCTATTTTTTTATGCATGGGCAGACGAGGTAGTCGAGGTCTAAGCTCAGGCGGTGTGGAGCGATACTCGCTGAATGCACATTCCAAAGCGCTCCTTAAACGTGCATTGCATGGGGTACTCACAGATATAGCCCTGTCGTCGTCATCCTCACCATCATGATCAGGTCGCGGTGAAATACTGGGTTGCAGTTGCACCACGGCCGGTGGCAAGGCAGGCGAGACACGGCTATTCCGTGATTCATTCCGCAGTCTATCAAGTACGGCATCATCCAACATACGGTTACGTTGGATGACCCGCAATTGATCCGACAGACGTTGGGCCGAAACGTTCACAGCTGGCTCAAGCACCTGAAACAGACAGAGCATCCGACCACGGTACGCAGTCAGATATTATTCTTTATGGTACACAAAACACACATATACAAATACAAAAGGACAGCTTATGTACAATGGCGAGCTTAACCCATAATTGGGTTCTCTTACAGCAAACATTCAGCGTTCATTGCGTTTAAAATAATCCGGTCCTTTATCGTCAAAACTATCTAACCTACAAAACTCAGTAACTGTGTAGCAAGACACCCTTGGCAATCTGGACTACCGGCGTTAAGTGTTTTCAGAGGCACGGAGGAGTCTTGGGGTGTCACCCATCTTTTGATGATATCTTGATCGACCCGTGTGGCTATTATTATTTTGTCACGAGCTTCTTACTTACAGTAATTCAATTATATACGGGTATTATTACTTTAATGGTAATTGATCAAAGGATGTACCTCTTAAATAACAAAACCGCACACCGGTAAAGCAGTAATTTCACATTCAGAGGAAGCCACATATTCCCATTAGTAATATGCCTGTTGTGGATTATAGCCAATTACTCTCACTTTATGCTTGATTTATACGTAATTGTAACTCTGTACGTGCGTTAAATATTTTATAGCCAATAATGTTTGAGGTTTTCGTTCATTTTATAAATAAAATTAAATATAAATAACTTTACAATAAAAACGTAAATTATTTTTTCGATAGATTAACAGTAATTGCGTTGTCGTAGTTAGTTTACAGTGTTAATGATGATGATTCAATACAAAACTGGCCCATCAGCACCCTATGTTGCGTAACTTTATTGAAATATCAAAGCACGCACGCACGCTCTCATTTTGACAATGCCACAGTTTTCACTGCGTGTTTGACGCTGTCGAGTTCATAGATGTTCAAGCAAAATTATGAAGTAATTAATGCAAGCAAAGAATGCGAGCTCGCGTTTTTTGAGCAAACATAAAGTTACGCAATTAAGGCGTAAAGGTATCATGGTTTAGGAATATACGTCCATTTTTAATTCAATCATCAGCATTACATGAACATTGACGGGAATAAGAGTAGAGAAAGGAATATCAGTAGATTGAAATAAGATGCTGTTATCATCATCATCTTGTTTCTTATTTATATTAATGATTTGCCTTACCTCATAAAGGATAACCATGATAGTGTTGTTTGCAGATGATACTTCACTTTTGTTTAAACTTAAACGTCAGCAGCTGGTTACTGACGCTGTAAATAGCGCTATTTCAAAAGTAGTTCACTGCTTTAATTTTAACAATTTACTTCTTAATGAAAAAAAACCAAATGCATTAAACACAAATCCATTAAGTATATGATCCCAAGGCGGTCAAACTGTATAACAGCTGAGTTATTAGCAAGCTCATAAACAGCATTGGACTGTAGGTGTTTCTTGTTTGTTCATCATCACCTTCATTTCAGCTGAAAGACGTCCACTGCTGAACATATGTCTCCCACAAGCTACGCCACATTGACCCATCGCGTGCGTCTTGCATCCAGCGGATACCCGCAACCTTATAACCTTAACCAGGTCATCGGTCCACCTAGTGGGAGACTTACAACATAGCGTCTACTAAGTTCCGGCTCACGGTTGACACTTCAGAACTTTTCGGCCCCATCTTGATTGTTATGAGCATACAATTTGTCTATGAACTACTTACTGACATGTTTTAGGTAATATAGGTATGGTTGTTTAGGGTTTATTCTAGAACAATCTGAGGCTGCCACGCATTCCACATTGACTGATATCATTTCTTTGTACCTTAATTTAGTAGACAAATAAAATTTACGCGTGTACGTGTTTGTTTATTGAGCTTCATTCTAGAAAAACGATCTTTTGTTTTTGTTTGACGAGGTGGATTCTATTTTAAACCGACTTACCAAAAAGGAGGAGGTTCTATGTTTGACACTATTTTTTTGTTTTTTCTTTATGTTCACGCATATCGCCGTCAATTTTATTCTGGACCGATTTTGAAAATTATTATTCTTTGTATGAAAACGTAAATTTCTTAATAAAATGGGACCAAACATTTTATTTTGGTGAAGATCTGATGAAGAACTTCGAAGATAAACAACAGAACTCTTCAATAAATTACGGCAACTCTCTCGCTGCAATCGCATGTACGTTTATTGTTTATAACATTTCATAAGATAACATCACGCCAGTACGCTCTTAAGGGGTACGCAGATCTCTCAATTTACTGGTTATGTTCGAGTTTCATGATATTCGGATAATCTATTCTGGCGTTATAGGTACCTAACTAAACAACTTGACTATTAGGTAGGAACAAAAAAAAATGTTTTTTTTTGTAAATTCCCAAAGCTAAGATAGTGTTAATGTGCGTTTCTTTAATTTAATTGCAAAATCTGAGAAAAGTTCTCGTTTAAAAGTTCAATGTTACACCAACACAAGATTAACCGAATCATTTAGAAATGTACCGCTAAGACAAAAAAAATAATAGTTTAGTAGAGGTTCGAATTAATTCCGGGATAAACTTGCATAGTCATCAAAGAAAATAAAGAGACCCGGATAATTATGGAACATGCTCGACATGCTACAACATTTTAATCAAATCGCTTTATATCTTTATCTTTCCTCTCAAATAGCTAATTCTAACCGCCTACCGAAGATAATACCAGCCGTACGTGAGTTCCATGTAAGAACGAACAACGGCACGTTGAGGTCAGGTCATACACCGAGACGCGGAACTGCGGCCTCTTAAAGATATAATAAAGAACTTAATTTACTTCTCAAAAAGGTATTCGAAGATATAAGACATCCACCAACACACACTGGGCCCACGTGGTGGATTACGGCCCATTCCCTTTCACAGAGAGGAGGCCTGTATCCCAGCAGTGGTAACATTAATAGGCTGATGATGTGATGTGATGATGTGAATCAAATAGTGACTGCACAAAGAAGGTCAACATTCAACAGGATGTTGTCGCGTTTTTCAATTTATTACATTAATTTTTAGATATTTTTTTGTTTCAGATACTGGACCGTACCCTCACATTCCACGTCATTTCCTCCACCTGATTCAATCAAATTGTCAGTTATTGGCTGGTTATTTATTGACATTAATCTACAGTTTTTTTCGTTTTCATGCCGAATGAGTCGATTGGGGTCGAGGAAGTTTTCTTTAAATGTAATTAAACTATCGGGTCGGAAAAGTTCACTTTACTTTCTTTAACAAACTCATTTTGAGTGAACGTTTTATCGATTTAAAAAGGCAAAGCTCTTTATAGAGCCGTCACTTTTGTGTTCGGATTTTGAATAAAATTTTGTAAACAATATAATTTCGATATAATGGCGATCGCTTTTAGGGTTGTCAACGAGTCAAACTTTAAGTTTCCTGTTTTTCATTCTTATTTATGTTCTTATCAATTTAAATGGTTAAATAACCAAACATTAAAATATGCAAATAACTACTTTGTAAAAAAAATACATTTACGAAACAATTTAGCACCTTTTCAGATATTAACTTCCTCTAAACATTATTTGCATTGATTCAATATGCCATTTCTTTATTTTTTTATGTTATACACATTTGATTGTTACTAAACAAACATAATTTTGTAACAAATTATCTTTGTTTAAATATAATACAACATTCTATGTTTATTATTTCCAATTTAATTTGCCCAAGCATAGGTACGTACACGTAGAACCTTCATCATGTTCCCAATTGTGATCGAGTATCTGTAACGACGTCACTGACATCCCAGATCAAAGAATTCGAGCCTAACTCAGTAGTACAACGAAAACAGCGATGTTCATCTGATTGATAGCTGGCTTAATTAACGAACCATGTTCCGTAATACAGACAAAGGGGAGGGTTGTTTTATTCAGAGGGCAGAATAAAAAACCCTATTATTTGTACGAAAAACCGCCATTCATGGAGAAAACTAGAGTTGTTTCCTTGTTGGAGCAGAACCAGCTATAAGAATGTGTGGCTAAATATATTTTTATTCGTTTTAAAAGATTAGATCACTTGATCAAGATGGGATCATCTAACTAATGGATTTCTATACAAAACAGCTGGATTAAAACCACTTGTGTTTAAAGCATAATTTTCTTTACCATGTTAGTTTACTCTAACTAAGATATAAGGTCAAAAAGAAAAAATCACAAAGATATGACGAAGAATTAAAAAAACTGGGTTCAACTGCAGTGCGTAATTGGGCTGCTGGGAGCTTCATACTTTGGAGAACACATTTACAATGTTTCAAGTCGCGAAGCCTTATAGTTTTCGATAAAAATCCTTAAATTTCAATAATTTTGGTGGAATCTGTTCCAAAACCGAATCACGTCACCCCGACTCCACGTAGTCTTTTGGCTACTACTCCAAGGGTGTATATAAAAACATTAGTTTTAGAAATTCAGAATACCAAATACCTTACTGCCTAGGAATTTAAAAATAATGCGAGATTCTATGAGCGATAACGATTGTCAAATGTTTTGGATTCACCACTTGACAGCGCATGTCAATCTCATATATTTTGACAATCGTCATGGTTAAAAGTAAGTCATGTTATCTAGAACCTTTAGAGACGTCCCTTAAGGTTCTAGATAAAGACGTCTGCCTAATTGATAGCCTTAGATCGTTTGTTCATGGGGCACCGCACGACAGGATTTGTGGTCAAGATTTTTATCACACGACACACTGCAAATGGTCTGTCGTCCGTTCGTTTGTTCACTAGACACGATGAACGAATGTGATGAACCACGCGTGAGCCATGCAGTGCGGTGTATTGTGTCGTTAACAAGCTCATACTTGTTTTTTACAGCCGCTAAATCGTCACCGCAAAAAAGTCACGACGACATAGCCGGAAAAAACGTTTGTAAATCGTGTCGCAAGTGGTGCGGTGTCATGCAATGAATAAACGATTCATAAAAATATATTGAGCTATGAAACGTGGTCACATTTTGTCGTGTCGTGAACAAACGGCCTTGTTTGTGGACGATATGCAATAAACAAAAGCAAAACAACATCAAAGAAATGACGCTGCATATTAACTCAGTTATAAACTTGTTCCCCTCTTTATAAAATAACTCTGAGGCATTTTTCTGGTTTTACGGAAGCCATGTTTAGAAGGCCATTGTCCTTTTTAGGGTTCCGTATCCAAATGGCAAAAAACGGAACCCTTATAGATTCGTCATGTCTGTCTGTCTGTCTGTCCGTCCGCATGTCCCAGCCACTTTTTTCCGAAACTATAAGAACTATGCTGTTGAAACTTGGTAAGTAGATGTATTCTGTAAACTGCATTAAGATTTTCACACAAAAATAGAAAAAAGACACTACATTATGGGGGTTCCCATACTTGAAACTGAAACTATTTTTTTTTTTTTATCCGACCCATCCGTGTGGGGTATCTGTGGATAGGTCTTCAAAAATTATATTGAGGTTTTTAATATATTTTTTTTCTAAACTAAATAGTTTGCGCGAGAGACACTTCCAAAGTGGTAAAATGTGTGTCCCCCCCTGTAACTTCTAAAATAAGAGAATGATAAAACTAAAAAAAAATATGTTGTACATTACCATGTAAACTTCCACCGAAAGTTGGTTTGAACGAGATCTAGTAAGTAGTTTTTTTTTAATACGTCATAAATCGTAAAACGCAATTTACCAAGTACGGACTCGCGCACGAAGGGTTCCGTACCGTTATCGCAAAAAACAAGGCAATAAAAATTGTTTGTTATATGGGAGCCCCACTTGAATATTTATTTTACTCTGTTTTTAGTATTTGTTGTTATAGCGGAAAACAGAAATACATCATCTGTGAAAATTTCAACTGTCTAGCTATCACGGTTCATGAGATACAGCCTGGTGACAGACAGACAGACAGACAGATGGACCGCGGAATCTCAGTAATATGGTCCCGTTTTTACCCTTTGGGTACGGAGCCCTAAAAAAGAGATCGGCTCACTCAAATCAATGTTATGGACTTTAGCAGTCATATATCTTTCCAATGTTACTCAGCGGTCAGTGATTATCCACAAGCCATTAACCATAGCTCCTTATATCAAAACTTTTACTTGTAGCCTAAGATCTCACCACCAAAATCTGCGGGTATATTTTGATGAAACTTGATTAATAGAAAAAGTTGCTGTAGGGTTGTCTCGTAATATGTAGCCGCCTACACTACGCTGCTATCTATCTGTTTACAACAACAAATTGCGATCAACTGAAAGCTGGCTGACCTACGATACAGGATAAATTCCCAGTATAGGGAAAAAATACAAAATCCAGTATTGCCAGGCAACCCTGCAGTAATCTGTTTTTGAGGTGGGATCTTGTACTATTATACATAGGCAGGCACTTAGATAGTCTTTCATCTATGGCCAGCTGCCAAAACCTACTCCTTAACTACCCGAAAGTAAATGCGAAGAAAAATAAAATTAGGAATTCAGCTTATTTTCGTGATAAGAATATTTTGTGCAAACATGTTTTAGGGTTTATTCGGGATTTTTTTCGGACAATGTTATTTGGATTCGGATGTTGTAATTACCATTCGCTTTTTGTTATGAAAGTCTCGTGGATGTATTAAGATTTTAAGTGTGCATTACTGTTTCCGACATCTTATACAATCCCTAAATAATTAAAGATAGACCAAGAGTTTGATGATTATCCTTTCCAATCTAGCTGGACTTGTTTACGCAAAGACTAAACGCGCTGTGATCATTTTAACTCATCATATCATCCTTCTGCAGTTTGACCCTAATCCCAATTTCATATCTGAGTCAGCGGCGAAATAAGTCTTTTTCGTCCACAGCTACATCTCCATTCGCCTTCAATTTTTAATTAAAAGTAAAATAATATTGAGGTTGTCGTTTACGAAGGTACACATTATCTTCCTAGCAAATCTTTATATTTCTGTGCCGCATGTAGGCTCTAAACCATGAAATTTACGAATATCTTTCAAATTAAATACAGGATATTGCTCAAGCCAAGCCATTCAAATTTAATATCTTGCGAACACCCCAGCATTCGTCACATGCTACGTTGAACCTGAGAAGGAAATTAATAGACAATACATTATTTTCACCACGTATTAAAGAGGGTTATGCCTTTTATGAAACGTAACAGATGTCTCCAATGAGGTTTTTATTAGATGTTTATGATATTTATGAAAAGGCATGCGAGGTTAGCTGGGTAAAAAGTCATAGGTACTAACTTGACTAAAACATTTAGAAGTGGTTGGGGTGACTTATTTATAACTAAGTTACGAAATTAATACTTCTGCTCTACCTAACCTTACTAAGCTACGCAAGACACGTAATCACTAACACTACTCAAAACAACTATTGGTCCCTTGAGTGCCTGAAACGTGAATGCACGCGAGACACATGGCTTTTTAATTGGTCCTGTAGTTACGGCATTCAACCGGTTAATAAATGATTCTCCATTCTGTTTATTTCTTCTCGTCATCATCATCATCATTTCAGCCGAAAGCAGTGGTGCTTGATAAGGCCTCCCCCAGGCGTCGTCACACTGATCGGTCCTATGCGTCTCGCATCCATCCTTATCTACCGGATTCCCGAAGCCTTACCTAGGTCTACCTAAAGGACTATCCACACATATCAGGGCCGTGCCCGGGACGTGGACGGACCGTGCCCCGTCAGGGGCTCAATATAATATAGCTGAGTACATTTTATATGAACTTGTTCACAAACGTCCGTGCACGGGCCAGTAACGAATCTTCAATGCCGGAGCCCGGCCCTGTCACGTCCCGGGCACTGCCCTGATATGTGTGGATAGACTTTAAAGAGAGGCCTTCCAACGTTGCGTCTTCAAGTTTGCGGTCGCTACTCCAGCACTTTTCGGCCCCTTTGACTACCGTTCTGCCTGCAATGTACCCAGCCCACTATCACTATCGTTTGGAAATACTTTAGGCTTTGTCGGTAACCTTAGTTTTTGAAGTGACATAACCTTAACATGAAAACAAACAAAAACGAATTTTCAAGCTGATTCAAACATGGAATTACATAGTTTAAAATAAATCGTTATTTTTTTAGGCAACAGGCATAACGAGTATTCAGCCTTCGAAACAAAATAATACCTCTGTCTTTAAAAATATAGTTACCTCTTTTTAATTAGTCATCTGGTGTTTTCTTTAGCCTTTCTGTGTGACAACTCACTGCCTTTAACGTCTTCTTTAATTTCAGCCCTTAAGGTTAAGGAAGGCGAACAAAGGATGTATTTTCTTTTAAAAGAGATACGTTTACGGTCTCGTTTATTGCTTCTTCAAGCCTCATATTTTGAGCTTTGAGTAGAATATTACTTTTTAAATTACTTTGACGTTTAGATTTGTCATCCATACGAATTGAGGAGGTTTTTCTTTAATGAGGCAAAATGAATTTACAGCTGCAAATACAATAATAAAACAAATAAATTATTCTTACAGCTGTAAATTGCATACATTTTTCAGACTTGGCAGCAATTTTTCGCTCGTTATAATTACTGTGTAGACATAAAAAGCATTATAGAAGCGACAGGAATGTAATCAAAGTTTTATAATAACTTGTTTTAATGAGTGTCCAAGGAGTTCATTGCATTTCGCGTTCTTCGCTATAGAGATCAATGTTTCAGAACGTGTAAACAACTCAACTCTCTGAATAATGGCGCGTTTACGCGTTAAGGTTAGCCACCGTATACGGTGACCGGTTTTAAGTTGAGCCGGATCGGTTAACCGAATTGGGCTGTTCACATTAAGTCGGTCACCGAATACGGCGATTATATTCAGCTGAACTGTGTACACTTGTGTTGAAAGCCTCATCATGGACAGACATATTGTATTACAACTAGGTACAAAACACACTAAGAAAAAAATACAAACACAATACTTGGTGCGAGCGCATCAATTTCAAAGTGCCTTTACATGCCTTTTTTAAATAGATGGTTTGAGGTTTTAGTTTTACATTTCGATTTTATAATCGTATAGCGACTGTGCCAAATTTTCTTTTAATACCAAAGAGTCCACAAGCTGTCAAATAAAAAAGAATAAAAGAATGTTAAATTAAAGAATTAAGAACTTCTATTCAATTACATTATCGTCAGATCTGCGCGAGTCTCACTATCCACTTCTCTTAATTAATTGTCAATGCATCACATGTACATCTCATATTCTGTCGTCATCAATAACGGACAAACATTGATCCTAATATCACTGTCTGCGGTCCTTTTAGCCGCGCAGCTAACCAAACAGATCTAACCACACAGAGGCCCAATTAACCGTATTTGTTTAATTGACACATTGGGTCAGTGATCCATCAGTAACGTGGGGTCTGTTGGACATACTGTTAAAATATTGCTGGGTTTTTCTGGTAGCTGAAAACTGTAGGATATGGTATACGTTTATAGAGATGATTATTTGTTTAAATCTGGAAAACTTAAATCTTCTGTGTCAGGTTTTCATTTCATCTGATTTTATAGGTGATCTTCTGTAGTTTTAGCTACCTATATACTTTGGAAAAAGCATGAGTCCATCTAGATATCTGTAATATGAGTAAACCCATTTTTTATCATAATTATTACCTATGGTTCTAAAGTTCATGTTAGCATAAAGAAAGATAAACCACTTAATACTGCTTATTCAGAGCAACCAGAACGTATAGAGAGATCCACAAATTATGAAAGAAAACAATATTTTTTGTCCAATAATTCTTATTTGCAACTGAATTAGAATCTACATTAACACATTAATACAGTTAATAATAATAATACAAACTCGATTTAGCACTAAGTAAATTCGAACACTAATCTTTCCATCCTTTGTGTGTTTGTAAAGCGATTTAGATCTGAATAGAACAGAAAATACCACTCAGAAGATTTGTACAAAAGGCCGATTCCATACAACACGTGAAAATAGGGGTACACATACATAGACGAACGAAAGGCGATCACAAACATTCTCAAACGAATGACAGTCGCAAGCTTGTGTGCTTGCATTCGCTAAATGTGAGGCGTATCTGTGTTTGCATGTGTTAGTATTAGAAGTACGTGTGACGTCTTTAAATCATGAATTTCCACTTTATAAGCACAATGGTTTGCTACAAAATACAAGCTGTCATATTTATTAAGCACCTACCGACAAATGTCAAAGTACCTACCTAAATTATTATTGTGTTGTCAACTACCTACAAATGTAAAAAAGTACCGATCTAAGCAAATATTGTTGTATGTACAGGAAATAACTCTAAACTTATATTTAAGCCACATTGATGATATACCTATAAATTATTACGTAATTTTTAATAATCATTGTGATGTATCCTGGATTTTATACTGCTATATTAGTATTATAAGTCCTTTGAAACAATTAGTACAATACTGTCTGTTAGTATCAATATTCTTTTGAATATTGATTAAGAACGACTAAATAGGCAAAATTAAATTCCTTAATTGTGTTAATACATTTTAAAACAGTTTGACTACTTGAGAATTAATTATTGTTCAGCTATTTAAAGTAAAATAGAAAATGCCGCGCCATTTTCTCATATCGGACGTATTGAGACACAGATAGACCCGTTATTATAAAAACATTTTGTAATGGATAATCTGGGTTATCTTATCTTGTGGAGGGGCCGAGAAATAACTCGCACACTTCGACTCGAGATAACTTACTCTTCTCCAATCTCGTTGAAAACTCTTTTCATGAGTTTCACAACGAGACTAGGAGATTTGAGCCTATAGTCTTCTGGTTTTGGATATCCAACCCCTAGGAGACTCATTCGCTTACCAGCCAGTGCATCGCATGTGCACAGAAGGGGCTCCATGCGTTCCGTATGTGCCCCACACAACCTGCACATGGGTGTCGCGGTTAGACCCATCTTCATGAGCATGTCGTTGGTTCCAAAGTGCCCAGTAAATGCCATTCCAAATGCATTCCCGGGCTTTGAACGTAGAGCCTAGGAATTTCTTGGAGTGTTGTAGACCGGTGTAAGACAGTCAATGTTTTCGTTGTCTTTGATCTGCAATCTCCCTAAATGTGGCTTTGACGAGACACGTCGAAATGTCTACACATGGTTCTGGACCCACAAAATCATTTGCTGAGCCCTCTCTGGCCAGTTCATCTGCCACTTCTTTACCAAGGATTCTTTTGTGCCCAGGGATATTAAGATATCTCTCAATCGCTGCCGTAGGTGTTGTCCTGAAAGCACCCGTGATGCCGAGGCACACTGTTCTTTGTAACCTGGTGAGTGGCGCTTTGCACGAGGCAAGCTTTGTTCTTGGCCACCACACTATGCTACCGTATGTGATAATAGGTCATCATTGTCCGGTACAGCCATCGTATCACTTTGGACTTTAGCCCCCAAGTTTTATCGTAGGTGGAACGACACATGCCGAACACTCGTAGGGCCTTTGTCGTAATATTTTCCACATGAGTTTTCCACCTGAGTTCTTTATCAAGCATTACACCCAGATATTTAACTTCGGTGGACCAGGGCAGCTTTATTCCATTGAGGGAGGGCTCTCCTAGGTTTCCTAGTTGTCTTTTCCTCGTGAATGGCTGAAACGATTAACGTATATGGCGAAACTGCTTTGCTTGGGTTGATAGAGAGGTGGTTCTTTGTACACCATTCTTCTGTCATCCTCAATGCCTGTTGTAATAATCCAGAGACTATGTTCGGGAATTTACCAATAACCATTATAGCTATGTCATCTGCAGCCTACTGTGTAGAATGGTCCGGTATTGAGTTTGGTAAGTAGCGAGTCTATTACCAAGCACCACAGTAACGGTGACAGCACTCCACCTTGCGGACAACCTCTTGTTGTTTTTGCACTTTGTCTGGCTCCCATCAGTTCCGATCTGACTACTCTGCTTCTCAGCATATTGTCAATCCAGTTGCACGTGGTATCATTGATGCCATTTTCGTTTGGAGCAATGCGTATGGACTCAAATGTAGTCTTGTCGAAGGCTCCCTCTGAAGCCCCGACACATCTCCTGTCCCTCAAGCGCAGCCTCGGCCCGACTCGCAACATAGTGCAATGCCGTTTCCGTAGATTTGTCAGGGCTGTAGGCGCACTGTAATTTATGTAGAGGGAAAACTTAAAGTGGTCTCTTTCTTAGGTACCTGTCTACCAGTTTCTCCGAGCTTTTAAGAGAAAGGATGATAGACTGATGGGCCTGTAAGCTTTAGCTTCCTCATAAGTCGGTCTACCCACCTTCGGTATAAAGGTGACTTTGACCTCCCTCCATGCCTTGGGTACGTACCCAAAGGATATGCAGGCTCTGTAAAGCTTGTTCAAATGGGGTATCAAAACAGATGCCCCTTCTTGCAATAGTATTGGGTAGATGCCCTCCGGACCAGGGCATTTGAGAGGCTGGAAGCCCGCTATGGCAAGCTTCAGTTTATTTTCATCTACCACTTCCTTGAGCCAGTTATTTTTGGACGTGTGCCTTGTGAGCTCGTCCCTGGTGACTGGTTCCTCTTCATCACAGTCGCGCAGTATACATTCTGGGAAGTGAATCCTAAACATCACGCCCAGAGTGTCCTGTCCAGTTGCCGTGAGATACCCATTCTCATCCTTTACAGATGATAGTGGGTTTGTCTTAGTCATGGACATTGCTTTGCACAACCTTATTCCATTTGGCAGAACTTCAATGGAGGTGCAATGCTTCCGCCAATTAGTTCTTTTGGCTTTGCGTACCGCCGAGTAATACCTCGTCAGCATTCTATGATAGTCAGAAAAATCCTTCTTGGCTTTTGCATCATTAAAGGCCTGTCGTGTTTCCTGACGTATTTTAACTAGTTCAGGAGTCCACCATGGTACCTTTTTACAAAAGGCCTTTTTCTCTGGGCAATTATCTTCCCATGCACCTATGGTGCCCACCTTGATTCTGTCCGCTTCAAATTCTATATCTAGTATGGAATTAAGCTTACCTTTAGGGCTCCCTAGATTTACTTTTAGGTCCCTCCTGTACGAGTCCCTATGTGTATGCCTTGGGCTTCTCCTTCGTCTAGTTTCGGCTACTCCCGCCGTCCTAAACCTAAAGCATATATAATTATGGTCAGACAGAGAGATTTCGTCCGATACTTGCCAGTTTTCAATATGAGCGCTGGCCCTGTTTGAAGCCAGTGTCAGGTCAATAACTTCAGTTCTCGCCGAGGTCCTGAAAGTAGGTTTATTGCTTGCGTTAAGGATTTAAGCTGGGTTACTTTTTTGTGAACTACAAGCCAGTACAGGCCAGATATTGTTATTTAGAAGAATACTACTTATAATACTTGGTGTAAGATCGACTACACAAGGCAAACGTAAGTTATTTGTTTTTGTAACTTTATTATTGCTAATGGTTGTGTAGAAACTGTATCTATATCATATTATGGCCTTTATTCCTAATATGTTAAATTGATTTAAGGGCTAGTATATGTCTTATGCCTTAAACTTGTTATTTTGATTCTATAATATTACAAATATTTTATGTGGTTGTAAAAAATATCGATAAATACTATGAAAGTGCTTCCGTGGGGTTTGTTGCCCTTCTTCCCCACGAGAACTAGTCTAGCGAAAGGGCGGTAAGCTCAATGAGTCTTCTAAATATGAATTAATTGACAAGCCTTACTTAAATAAATACCTGGTCTTATCTTGCTGTGCTTTTATTCATAAAACCCTTTCCTTTCACACCATATACATTGGAACTCTGATACCCAGTAAATAACCAACAACCATCTTGACATTCAAAACTTTCTATCTTGGTAGATACCAATACTTTTATGTAGAGTTCCATTCATGATTCTAACACATGCGTTTCTGCTTGTTTTCAAAGTTTTGGTTCTAGGATATGCGGTTTTATCACGATGTTTTCCTTCATCGTTCTGAGAGCAGTAGTGATTTACATAAATTAAATTGCCTTGCTGATTTCGGGCCCATGCTTGAAATCGCTGCCGTTACCACAAGGCCATCATTACCGTTGTTGCCCTTCTGTATTTATCAATTCTGTGTTACTACTATTCTCCAAAGACGATATTCGCCTAGCGGTACGATTGGGTCTTAAGTAGATTACGTGTGTGAAGTATCTCTTATGTAAATTCTGTAAATAATGGCATTCCATTGAAGTGGGTTGTTCGGAAAGAGAGAGTGGTGAGTGCGTGTTAAGGGGCCCTAATAACAGCCACAAATAGCCGCATGAGTGCAATTGAGAACTTTAGTTTAAAAAAGAATGGTTTTTCTATTGTGTCTGCTAATTAGCACTCCAGGGAACAGGTCGTAATTGGCAAAACTGAAATAAGGGTCGTCGCAAGCGTTACTGCTGAGCATGAGGTCGATAGCCAGGTTGGGTAAAGTGTTATTGGGTTTTCCATCGATTTCCCAGTAGCAGTCCGGATTATGGGTTTTTCCCCGGTTGATGGCAATAGACTCGCCCCTATTCAAAAGGACTTAAAAATAACTGGCGAGACCTAAAACGCCGAAACCCCGCCCGCATGATGGTAGGTCGCGGGTGTCCAGACAGGAGACTCTGTCCGCCCTCCAAGTGACTACAGGAAAGACGGTGGCAGAGTCGTCTTTTAAGAGGAAACGGTTCCAACTACTGATGGTGATCACCGGGGTGGTTTAAGTGAGGCAAAAGGCCTACATTCCCTAGTCTTTTCCCCTTTAAAAATATTCAATATCAGCCTTTTTACCAGACTGCCGAAGGATAGTAATGTGTTTATCGGTCTATGTATGTTTGTTCCTATGTGACGTTCTAGAGACCAAACGATTTTGATGATTCTTGCGTCAATCGATTTTAACCTTGTGAGTGTCACGGGCTACATTAAAAATGGTAAAAAGGAAAATGGCGGATTTTGGGCGCCATATTGTGAGGGCTCAATATATTTTTCTTCCGAACCCATCGTGTGGGATATCAAAATGAAGGGTTTTAAGAGATGATTTCAAAATTTTTAGCTTACCGGGCATTGTCATCCAAACCAAACTTGTATGAAAAATTTCATCTTAATCGATTGATGATACCTGCTTTATCAATCACTTGCAAGATTTGACCCGAACACACATAATAAAAAAATTGTAAAAAGTTACTAACCGCACTAAGTAAAGTGCACTTATTGTAGGTTTAATAAATATATATCCATCATTTTTAGGGTTCCGTATCCAAAGGCTAGGGCATATAAAAACGGGACCCTATTACTAAGACTCCGCGGTCCGTCTGTCTGTCTGTCCGTCTGTCATCAGGCTGTATCTCATGAACCGTGATAGCTAGACAGTTGAAATTTTCACAGATGATGTTTTTTTTTTTGCCGCTATAACAACAAATACTAGAAATAGAATAAATTAAATATTTGAGTGGGGCTCCCATACAACTAACGTGATGTTTTTGCCGTTTTTGCGATATTGGTAAGGAACCCTTCGTCTGCGCACTTAGGCGGTTGTAGATTTTCATTACCAGAAATGAAGGTTTCAGCAAAAAGGAGATTGAAATAATGTACCTACTCGGCAAACCCTAATATGTTTCTCGATGAATATTTCCAATATCTCTAACCTCTTAAATTTTAATTATATTGTACATTAATTGACGCTGCTAGGACATCGATCTTAGGTCTCCTCATTTTAGTATTAATATTGCACATTAATCGATGTTGCTAGCTCATCGTCTCCGACGGGCGAATTATATTTTGACATCAGCCTTTTTGAAAAAACGTAGTGAGTAATTGGCTGGTGGGGCTTTACTGCCCGGATCATAGTCACAAGTTTTAAAACTACCTAGCAGCTATTCCCTACTATTTTGGGATAAACTTATTTGGATCACAATATTTTTTATGGAGGAACTGCCTTCCACAACCCCGTAGCTAATAAACACGATACCCCTTACCAAGACTGGTGTCAGGCTTCTGACTACTCGTACGTACGTTACGGGAACAGTTTATCGTGCTTTACGAGGCACAGAGGAATCTCGGTATGTTAAGACGGTAAATCATCAACAGATGTTGCTTTACGTTGAAGATCGACCCGTGCGGCTTTTATTATTTAGCCAGGAGCTCTAGTCACAAGTTTTGTAATAAAAACCGGCCAAGTGCGAGTCGGACTCGCGCACGAAGGGTTCCGTACTTGGTAAATTGCGGTTTACGATTTATGACGTATTAAAAAAAACTACTAACTAGATCTCGTTCAAACCAATTTTCGCTGGTAGTTAACATAGTAATGTAAATCATATATTTTTACCACTTTGGCAGAGTCTCTCGCGCAAACTATTCAGTTTAGAAAAACATGATATTGAAACCTCGATATCAATTTTGAAGACCTATCCATAGATACCCCACACGTATGGGTTTGATGAAAAAAAATATTTTTAGTTTTAGTTTCAAGTATGGGAACCCCCAAAATTTATTGTTTTATTTTTATTTTTGTGTGAAAATCTTAATGCGGTTTACAGAATACATCTACTTACCAAGTTTCAACAGCATAGTTCTTATAGTTTCGGAATAAAGTGTCTGTGACATACGGACGGACAGACAGACAGACAGACATGACGAATCTATAAGGGTTCCGTTTTTTGCCATTTGGCTACGGAACCCTAAAAATGTGTAAAACCCGCTTGATTAGTTCTGTGTCTGAAACCTAAACAGCTGTTAAATATAAATTAAAAGTAGCCTAAAATAAAACTTCTAGGTTTTAATAGGACTTTCAGGGACATTTCGAAAAAAAAGGGTTCATAAAGGGAACACTTTAAAATTATGTGAAACTTCATTTTGGGAGAGACAATCTAATCTAACGATGTAATTTAGTATTCTTATAATGTGTTCGACAGTCTGCTGTAATGCCCATCTTAAAAATAGTTGAAAGCTAAACTATTTACACCCACGGTTCCCTTAGCTTGGGAATCTTAATTCGTTATTAGGTATCAAAAAAAAAATCTGTTCTATACTACTTGTGGTCTACTATAGTCCTTTCATGAAAATTTGCTCAGTAGTTTAGTCATGAAGACTTACCTTACAGAGTCAGACAAATATCTACATAGGTGGATCGAATAAAATGTATTGTTCATTAAATTGTTACACAGTTCTTAACGATAAAATATTCATATACTTACTCTAATTAGTATGTTTAAAAGTTTCGAAATCCGTTGTCACTAACTTTACGTAACTAACTTTCCAAGTAATACTTAGCAACTCCATACCTAAAACATATTCTCTTTGTTAGAGCATACATAATATAGTATACATTGTTCACAGCTTGTTTTAAATTCAAGTTAATCCTTTGCTAGCTTTAAGGCTTCAGGCTTACCCCAAAGGATTTAGGCCGATTGTTTTCTTTTTTGTAAAGCGTCATAGGTTAACTAATATTTTTGTTATCTAGTTCGATTTGTGTGTTACACGTAATCTTGGGCAGTACTGATCCGATTACGAAAATTCCTTTACCCAAAGAACACTTAATACATGGCATAATTATGCTATTTTTGTCCCCTAAAATGCACGACTCATGTGGAAAAGGTTAATAATTATAAATATTGATAAATTTGAATGAAGTCTAAAACTTAATCCCTTTCCTGACGGCGGCGAAACGCAATTTAAATTGCGTGGATAGACGATATCACGCACGTATTTGCTAAGAAAAGTTCAGAGTGCCGAATTGCATCTATTGCAATTACATGTACCTAGTAAACATCGCTTGAAGGTGTGATATAAATCGAATTGCGTCGCGCCATCAGGAAAGGGCCTTACTCTCGAGTGTTTACGCTCTGCATCCGAATTGGAAATGTGTGTGTGAATATGCTTTCCAGGTGTTATAATACAAAGAATATATAAAAATGAGTTACACAAATTGATACAATATCAAAAGATGTGAAGATGGTTTGTATAGTGTTATAAAATCGTAAGAAGATGTGGAATAAATATCAAAACATCGATCTTAGGTCTCCGACGGGCGATAAATTATATTTTAACATCAGCCTTTATGAAAAATATATATACATAGTGAGTAATTGGCTGGTAGGGCTTTACTGCCTGGATCATAGTCACAAGTTTCAAAACTACCTAGCAGCTATTCTAACCAGATTTATTTTTAATCGAGGATCTGCCTTCCACAACCCTGACCAAGACTGGTGCCGGATTTGTCAGGCTTCTGACTATTCGTAAGACTCTTAAAGAGACCAACAGTTTATCGTGCTATAAGAGGCTCAGAGGAATCTCGGTATGTTAAGACGGTAACCCATTAACGGATGTTGCTTTACGTTGAAGACAGACCTGTGCGTGATGAGTCTCAAGTTTTGTAATAAAAAAATAAAAAAATCGCTTTAGTACTTCTTTTCAGTTTTTAGCAGGTGTCTTAAACCTAAAACAGCTGTTAAATATAAATTAAAAAGAGCCTAAAATAACACTTATAGATTGCAATAGGCCTTTCAGGGACCTTTTAAAAAATTTGGCTCCATTAAAGGGAGCACTTTAAAATTAAGTTAAACTTCGTTTTGGGAGAGACAATCTAATCTATGGACGATATTTAGTATTCTTATAATGCTTTCGACAGTCTGTGATGTCCATCTTAAAAATAGTTGAAAGCTAAACTAGTTACACCCACGGATCCCTTTGCTTGGCAATCTTAATTCGTTCTCTGGAATTGAAAAAAAATAACCTGTTCTAAACTGCTTGTGGTCCTTTCATGAAAATTTGCTCGGTAGCTTAGCCATGAAAACTTACCTTAAAGAGTTGAACAAAATATCTACATAATATCAACCAGATGGATAGAATATAATTTAATATACATCAAATTATAACACAGTTCTTTAACAATAAGATATTCACATTTACCTTCGCTATTTAGTATATATAAAAGTTTCAAAAGCCGTTAACACTCCCCGTAACTAACTTTCCAAGTAATGCTTAGCAACTCCAAATTAATGATTCACAAGTTACTCATTACGTTTCCTTAGTACCTACCTAAAACATGTTCTAATTGTAAGAACATACAGTATATATTGTTCACAGCTTGGTTTTTCGTTAAAGCTTATCTGTTGCTAGATTTAACCGCAGCTTTCAATTAACCCCACAGGATTTATGCTTTTTCGTTTCTTTTGTGCGGAGCGTCATAGGTAAACTAATATTTTTGTTAAGTTGTTTAATTTGTTTGTTAAACGTAAAATTGGGCAGTACTGATCCGATTTCGAAAATTCTTTCACCCAAAGAACACTTAATACATTGCATAATTTTGTTACTTTTTAACCGGCTTTCCAAAAAGGAGGAGGTTCTATGTTCGGCTGTATGTTTTTTTTGTGTACGTTCTCCGATTACTCCGTCAAATGGACTGATTTAAAATATTTATTTTTTGTTTGAAAGTGAGTTTTTTTACTCTCGAGGGACGACCCATTGTTACCAAGTCAGGCAGTCGTAAAATATTACAGGCATACATATAGCCATTTTGGCATTTTCATCAACATAGTAAGCATTTGCATTCAGAAAGTATCATTTGGTCAAGTGGAATTGATGAAGAAGACCAAAGATGGCCACTGGAACTTCTTAATATTAAGTATGTGTTGGGTATGAGATATTTAGAATAGTTAAGTGACTGTGATGAAGCAAATTTAAATTCATGGTTCTAATGAAAATCGTACCATAGAACTGATCTGGTGGTGAAACCGGCAGGTAGGCACCGAAACTCCGTAATAAAACAATGGATCCTTGTTGGAATTGTAATGAGAAGCCCTCTGGCTATAAATGATTTTTATGGTAATTCACGGTGCCAAAACCAAAAATACTAAAAAAAAAACACTTCTTCACAAAAAAAAATCGACTTTGGTTGAAAAAAGGATTTTGTCCCCTAAAATGCAAATAGAGAGAGCGAGGGAAATAGCTAGTAATAGTATCTATATATAAATTAAAAAGAAGTCGATAACAAAGAACGATAAAAGTCTAGAACTTACACTCTTACCCTCTCCTTTACTTACTTTCCAAGTAGGTAATGCCAAAAAACTCTGAATGAATATTTTGTTCTTCACTTATTACTTTCCCTTAGAATCTGAAACACATCCTAACTGTAATCCTAAGTACATAAGTAATGTAGTGTACATTGTTCACAGGCTGATTCTTTCAAGTTTGCCCGTAATAAGGTATTCAAACCGGCTGCCTCGCCGCTGGGGGTTAAGCTCGGGTAAATGAATAGGCACTAGGAGAAGGTTGCGCAATAGATTTCTGTAAACCCAAAGATCCTCGTTTTTGTTCAGAGGTTGTGGCCAAGTGGGCAACACACCGTTGGGTTTATACCTGGTACAGTAGCTGGCTGTACATGGTTAATTGAGTTTCGGGGAATGTTTGGCATAGTAGAGTGTGGTTTCTGTCAATCATATTTGTGAGGAAGTCAGTTTCTGAACCTCGATGAGTCATTATTGTGTGAGCAGTATACAATATACATGATATTGGATTACGCCTGTAGGGATTCTTCGAAAGGTTAGGTAGAGGTGTTACTAGATTGACACTAGCTGCATAGTGTTGTCAGCCCCATGTGATAAGGGGCGAATCTATCAAATTATATTCACAAACACACCCTATAATGAAGGGAGTAAGTTTTGAAAACGGTTTTTTTGCAGACTCGAGATTGTAACGTTGATGTCGTCGTGATTACTTGATCAAGTTTCTTCAGACGGGTTTGTTACTCAACAAACACACATCTTAACACATTTTAAGTGATTATTTATGCGATGATTCGGATGGAAACTTTTTGTTATTTCCGCCAGCGTTGTCACCCGCGTGACAATTATTCCAAGAGAACATACTCCTGGGATAAATAGGGAATATCCTATATCCTAATTCATGACATGGCCAGCCGTGTCCTAAGTTTCATTTAAATCGGTTTAGTGTTATTTTCGCATTTTTAATATTAGTATGTTTTGTTTTGTCACGACTATTAGACTATACATGTATACTATCCACATCTATACAAATAAATAAAGTTTAAGTATCTCTTAGTAATATCAAAATAAAAACGTTTTATTGAACGCATGTGAAAGTATATACGGTACTAATAACAAACATCAACAAATAATATTCTTTCTCTTTTGTACAATGTGCTATTTACTCCTTCTACCCCTCTTTACCTCAAGGACCGGTTTCAGTTTATCTGCGATTCCCACACGAAATCTCTTAGGTCATCAGAAAACTTGCGACTTAAAATGCCTATGCATTCCACTACATTCTTGGATAAATCATTTACTGTCCAGGCTGCTCGTTTGTGGAATGCATTGCCTGACCCAATAAAACGTGCTCAGTCGTTGCCTTTCTTTAAAAAACTTGTAAAGGAACATTACCTGACTCTGTGATCCTGTCTTTGTGTTATGCTGTATTGTTTTCTTATTTGTTCATTTAGTTGTTGTATGTATGTATTTATGTATCTATTATAGTAGTTTGTTTTTAGTACCTAATTGTACTTAGTACCTAATACTTGTGGGATTTGAAATTGGCACCAAGTGCAACCCCATATCGTGTCCAGGCTATCTCTATCCATTCAAGGTTGCCTGGAAGAGATCGCAGAGCGCGATAAGGCCGCCTGTTGTATATTTGTTTTAATTTTAATGTTTTTTTTTTGTATTGTCTTATCTTGGTGTACAATAAAGTATATATAAATAAACAGGTATGCAATTTTTTAAGAGTTTTTGTTTGTCTAAATGTTTGTTTCGGGTAATCTCCGAAACGACTGGAGCGATTTTGACGGGACTTTCACTGGTATATAGCTGATGTGATAAGGATTAGCATAGGCTACAGTACAGTTCCTATGGGAAAATTAAATCAATATTTTACGATTTTGACGCGGACGAAGTCGCGGGCTACTGATAGTATAAGTATTTGGCGTTTGGCAAAAATGTAAGAAACGCCATCCAATTCAGAAAAAATCATAGAGATTATTTGCAGATGACAAGTGGGGTCGATTTTGCGTGAGCTTTCACTATCGAGAACATCTTTCTTGGAGTAGGTACCCAACAGGGAAGTGCCAAGAGTTTTGTTCTTATGTATAGATAAGTCTAATTTATTCACGTTTTTGCTTCCAACCATCACAAACATGGAATATATTCTGGACTCTGAGTTCTTGGTAATAGGATTATCTAAACAGAACATCTCGTGTATTTATTTATTTTTTTAAATACCAATTTATGACTGTCAAGCGGGCGAAGCCGCGATAAAATCCAATACTAAGTTACCTATTATAGAATTTAATAAGGCAAATGACTCGTCAAGATGGTAAACTTTACAAAGCAAAACAAATATGTAATTCAGTTTCTTGAAGTTTCTTTATAAGTTAAAGTTATGATGTTGAATTTATGTAGCCCGGCAATAAATTCAGCTGTCAGTTTCAAAACCACTTTTGAAACTTAAGTGAAAGGTCCTTTTTTTCCAAATGTAGGGTACAAGGCTGACCTCTTTGATATTATTCCTTTGTTATTATTATTTTTTATTATTATTAAGTGTGTCCTTGGCATCAACAGTAGGCCCTATCAGAATATCAGCGCAGCGTTATTACCTTTTTTGGATATCGCTGCACATGCTGAGATAGGAACCTTTTTGATCTCGCACAGGGTTTTTTATTTTATTATTGTTTAAGTGTATGCTTATTTCTCGTGTCTCCTGTGTGGGTAACAAATAAATATTTTTCTGTATTTTCTTTATATTTTACAATACTATTATAGTGCAACGATATTCTAAAAATGTTGTTAAGCCCTATCAGAATATCAGCGCAGCGTTATTACTTTTTTGGATATCACTGCACATGCTGAGATAGGAGCCTTTTTGGTCTCGCACAGGGTTTTTATTTTATTATTGTTTAAGTGTATGCTTATTTTCTCGTGTCTCCTGTGCGGGTCACAAATAAATATTTTTCTTTCTTTTTTTCTATTTAGCTAGGATGTGGCATTCAGGCATGAAAGATATGCAAACATTAAATAAATAATACTCACGCCTTTTTCTCATGGAGGTTGGTCAAATTAAATTTGCAAGCAAAACTCATAAGTAGGCTATCGATATCCATGGAGTACAAAACAAAAGATCGAATTTTATGAAAGTAACAACACATTTAGAGATCCTTGACCTCGTAGTCAGCTATAGTTACTTAAAAATAAGATTTTTTAGTTTTGTAGTAATTAGGTGTAAAAAAAGGTGTGCATAGTTTCACAATCCAATTTAAATTAACTAGGAAATATAGTTGCTATCAATAAAGTTACACCCAGTGGCGATCGTAGAACATAAATTGTTTAAGGGTCGATTATCCACTACACTCTGATGAGTTTTATCTGAGGAATAAAAATGGTGGTTTATTTACTATTTATTCTTCAGTTAAAAAATAAAATTATCTGACTATTGAAAATTTAGCCCTTATACTTTTAAAGTACGCTATCATTGATCCTCTTGAATAAACCTGGCGAAGCATACTACACCAAAAATAAAACAGGCGATGGACACTTTGCTAAGGACCCAACGTCAATACACTGCAGCATAACCGTAGCTACCAAGTTATTTGATGCCTCGCTTCCATAACCCGTGTGAATTTTGATTTTTGTGCCTAAACTGTAAAAGAAACGAAGTTCAGAATCATACTTAGGTAAAGTGTTAAGTAGTTATGGCTTAGTGGTTAAGGCCCCACCTTTCATGCTTGCGGTCGCGGTTTAAAATCATGGCAAATACCTGATAAATGATTTTTTTCATTCATAGTAGCTTGTATGCACTTTCCAAGTTTATCTTGGATATGACTGATATCGCTAAAGAAAAATTCGTGAGGTAACCTGGACTGGACCTGGACCCAGTAGTAGATAAGTCTGCCTAAACTCACCTTGATAAAAGCGTGGTGATCAATTTTTGTGCTTTATCTGTATGAGAAGAAGCCTTTGCTCTTCAGTGTGACAGTGTTATAGGCTGACTAATTTTCTAACTATATCTTTTTCTTTCACTTAGGTATTCAAATAATTTTACCTTGAATTTAATGGCAGCAGCGTTTTTGAGCGCTATATTTCTTTTCAAAAGAACCCGTGACAATTACCTACCTAGCCAAAACTCCCCACTTGTCGTATTTCAGTCCGTCTCGTCCCAGTCATACGGTCAAGTTTACTTAAATGTGTCCCTCACTCCCGCAGTGGCGCTTAACAAATAAACTTTACGCAGGTACTTCATAACTCTTGCCTGGATAGAGACGGGCAACATTGGCGTTCACAGGATCAAAATTCCTCATGATACTTCGATCTCACCAGATGACAAAGGATGGATGAAACGAGTGAATCATCATTTCAGCCGAAAGACGTCCACTACCGGACATATGCCAGACCAGGACAGTACCGATGGGTGGAGACGCTTGGGGAACCAAACGTCGCTACACTGATTGATCCTGTGTATTTCGCATCCACCGGATTCCCGCAGCCTTGACCAGGTCATCGCTCCACCTAAAGGGAGGCCTTCCAAAACTGCATCTTCCGGTACGCTCTCGCCACTCTAGAACTTTTCGGCCCCAACGGCCATCCGTTCTGCGAGTAATGTACCCTGCCTACTGCCACTTAAGTTTCGTAATTATTGGGGCTATATCGAAAACCTTGGTTCTATTGCGAATAACTTCATTTCTGATTAGATCACGCAATAAAACTCCGAGAACAGCTCTCCCCGTTGCCCTTTGGGTGACACTAAGTATTCTGATGAGGCCCATTGGTACCGACCACGTCTCTGTCCCGTGAGTAATCACTGGTAAAACACACACTGGTCATAGATTTTCGTCTTTAGACACTGTGGTAAGTTGGACGAGAAGATACCGGGCAACTTTTTGAACGCTGCCCAGTCGATTCGGATTGGACAGTTGACATCTTTATCAAAGTTGGACCTACCTAACTGGACCGTTTGTCCGAGGCAGACATAACCGTCCACAACTTCGAGTGCAGATTCTCTGGCTTTGATAAGAATGGGTTTAACATAGGCATTCAACATCACCTTGGTTTTGTCCATATTCAATTTTAGACCCACTCTTCTGGAACCTTTACTTATTAGGTCATCGAGCATTGTACTGAGTGAATGATTCATCTAAAATACCTAATCTTAAACCCTGACTACGGGAAACAGAATTTAATAGGGATACACAGACACACCATCACCATGACTTACTTTCTCGACTCCACATTCGACGTCGAGGAAATAAGGTAAGGTAAGGGATACATACAAAAGATCCGAGCTGAAAGTAAGTAGCTTCAGCAAGTTAATTTGACATCAGATGCATCTTAATAAAACGTAGCCTTACTCTTTTCCATACACAACAAAATATATTGGAAATCTTAAACACTCCCTAGCCAATTAGGTACTTACAACACGCATATAATGCAGGTTTAGCATCCCTGTTCTATGTATTCCCAGGGAGACATTACCGTCCGCGACTTGTTAACGTCTGGTTTAAGGCTACAGTGCCATGTTTGTATTTTCTGAACAATCCCCGGCCTGTGATAAAGTTAACGAGGCTTTGTGGCTGCCGTGTTTATAGTACTAACAATTTCTTGTCTATTACTTTCAACGGACATTGTTTTTCTTCATTTGTTTTCGGGTTGTTAGCTTTGATCAGTGTTCTAGATTGTGTTGTGGTTTTTATTTTATTTTATTTAAGCCTGTATAACCTAGTTACTTGTCCAAGATTTTTCGTTTAAAAAGTACAAGACTTGAACATATGACGTAACTTAAAAGACAATACATTGTTTCTGGGATTAAATCTTTTAATATAATTGTTGAAAATAAAATTACGCCATAAAACACACAAATTATTTAAAGCGGCAGGCTTATTAAGTATCTTGTAAGAGCAAAACCATAGCGATTTTTGCGCAATAATTGCTCTTGAATTCAGAAGTTTTGGAGTTTTTTTTAGAAATAAGAAGTGCATTTGACAAACAGCGAGCGGTTATGAAATGATTGTGTAGGAGCCACCTACGTACACTATAGGTAATTCTGACTTTTATGACATAAAGCGTTAGATCACGCGATAATTGCTGATTGCTGTTTCTTACGTAATAAACCTGCAGCTTTGTATCTCCAGATATATATACGTTCACACAATACGATCAACACTATTAATTACTTTTTTTATATTGCATTGGGTTAATATGACCTAATGTCATTGGCGCCGGGTTCAGTAAGTAGGTACCTACCATAGTTAGTTCATAGAATTTAACTTGTAGGTATCTTATACAGGTTTTTCGTATAAAATTTTATCCACAGCCTCATATTAGAACGGAATCATCCATCGAGCAATTTTATAAGATGTCACACACATTGCAAAAGAAAACAGCAATTCTCATTACCGTTGACTCTGGTAAGAAAAACACGTACAAAACGCAATTTTTCTTCAACACAAAAGGCTGTATATTTAAATTCCTTTGTAAATAGCAAATGAGAGTAATGCAGGGCCCCATTCTCTTTGCAGTCACGTACTCAAGCGGTGATGAATGCATGAGACTACTGTCTCACGAACATCTGTGCGCTAAACGGCCTTTGTACTACAAATAGGATTATTTGATGAATGTTAATCCAGGTTGCCTGGAAGAGATCGGGGAATGCGATATTGCCGAACGTTGTATATTTTTAGTTTTAAGTTTCTTTTGTTCCTGTATTTTCTAGTGTAAAATAAAGTACGTAATTGGGATTTTTCTAGATATTTCTGAGGCTTTTGATAACGCATGGTGGCCAATGCTATTACTTAAAATGAAAACTCGGGGCTGCTACAGAAATATATATAATCTAGTTTACTCTTACTTTTTAAATGGTTCCGCGAAACTCAAACTCGGTCATCATTCCATGTCTAAGTCTCTCACCATGGGATGTCCTCAGGGTTCGGTTATTGGTCCACCTTTATGGAATTTAGGCTTTGATGATTTCCTCGCGATTCCGCTTCCTAGCAGCTGTTCATTAACCGGTTACGCGGACGACGGTCTTCTGCTCATTCAATCAAGTACTCGAGCTGGACTCGAGAACTTGGCTGACACTTGCCTACGATTAATATCTCAGTGGGGCGATCGAAACCGCCTGACCTTTGCTCCGCACAAAACTTATCAACTCATTTTGAAGGGTAATCTTAAATCGTGTCCTACTATTAAATTTAATGACGTTCCCGTAAAAAGGAAGCAGTCCGTGTGCTATCTTGGTCTAGTGTTAGAGAGGAATATTGCATTTATAGATCATATTAAAATAGTCGGTGAAAAAGCAAAAAAAAATGTCTATGCCTTAACGAGAATATCTAAATCTACGTAGGGTCTGTCTTTTTTAACTTTAAAACTATTTATGGGGCTACTTACTTGGGTTGTGTGTGCTATGGGGCGCCTGTTTGGGCTGATAGGGCCACCATTGGGGCGGTACGACGTAAATTACTTCAAAGTCAGCGTTTGGCTTTGATATTCTTATGCAAAGCGTACAGGACGGTTAGTACTGAGGCCCTACCGATACTTGCTGGTGTACTTCCGGTCGATCTTGAAGTGCAGTGACGTGCTGCAATGTACTATTCCACACGAGAGACCACGGACGCGAACTTTTTAACGCGGAGTGACCGTGAGAAAATCTCTAGATTATTTAAACCATCTATTGACGTCTGGGAGGAACTTTTATCCGAATGACAATGTAGGTGGGATAATTCCATCAAGGGCCGACACCTCCACAAATTCTTTCCATCCGTTCGCGTGCGGCTGGCCAGCACGTGGCTGGAAGTGGATCACTGTGTTGCCTAATTTCTCACGGGACATGGTAACTTTAAAAGTAAATTACTTATATTTTCATTCAAGCTCGAAGCCTCGTCTTTATGTCAGTGTTCTACATCTGACTGCGAATATGTACAATCTACACATCATATCTTATGGCAGAATGAACGTAATATTATGTTGAATAATGTATGGCTGCATCAGGAGTTGTTTACTATACGGACCTTGTGGAAACTAGAACAAATTGCCGTGCGTTCAAGCGTTTTTGCCATACCTATTATTGGAACCAAATATAACAGCTCACAATGTTAGGACACATTAATATGTATTAATGCTAATTTTTTTCCGTAGTGCTAGGCAACTGGGCTTATCCCAGTTATATATGACCCTTTGTGCATATTGGCCTTGTTTGTTCTGTCTCCTGCTTGATATGGAGGGAAGTGGAAATTTAAATTTTTCCTACTCCTCCGTTATTCTTTTTTGATTAATTTCGTTGCGGGATCCAAGACAGTTAAATTAATTCTCCGGGACTTCGTCGAGCTTCATTGCCTCGGCGCTTTTCTGGTGGTCGCCACTGTTGATTCTAGCTTTCAGGGGTTACAGTGGTTTGGGAATAGTGCGGTGGGATTGTACAATAAAGTGTATATAAATAAATAATGCTACAGCATTGGAAAAGGGATTAAGAGAAATTGGTTATTATGGAGAAGTGATGAATTGTAGAGTAGGAGTAGATGCTATAGGTTTTTATGATGTGCTGGATGGGATTAACACTACGATACACGCGCCCTAATTTTCTTGTTTTACTCGCGTGGGGTGAATATTAAGTTTCATTTATCTCTTTTTCTAAAATAAAAAAATAATGAAATGCGTTGCATGTTGTTATGCAATTACTTGATACTATACATATTATGGCACTTTAACATTTTCAATGAAATAAACACCAAAAAAAGTATTTTTAAAAGGAGAAAATAAAACATAAACTTTACTTAGTCCACAGATATTAAATAATAATGAAAAACCGAAAATATCTATATTATTTATATTCATTTTGATAGCAATTATGAGCAAACTAGAACTTGATGATCTGGATAAATCTATCTGTTGCATGTTTTGCAGAATTATATATCACTCTCAACCTCTAATCGAATTAATTTATTTTGTAAAAGAAATGATGATTATTATTATGGTGTACAATAAAGTTAAAGTATATTCTATTCTACGATGCAGAAAGATGGCCATTGTACCCATTGAACATCTTTTGTAGCATTAGCACCCCTGCTATAATTTAGCGTACAAAAAGTATATTTTATATTTCCATTCCCTTCTTACTAAGTATAAACACAGAGGTCCTATAAAACTCCAACTTTCTCCCTACAAAGGTTTTTAACCAGAGCCCAGCAATTGCCAGATTTAAATGCTCCAACGGCTCCCTACAACAATCATGGCTAACAAGGCGATTATTACATCGCCGGGTTTTTTCTCATTCAACGTCGTTGAGATCACGAATGTAGAGAATTTGGATAACGCAGGCTGTGTGTGATTGGGTGACTCAGTGTTGTTTTAAGTTCTATGTTCGTTGTGTGTTTTGTGATTTACTTAATTATTACTGAAATGAATAAAGTGGCAACATTTATATTGTGTGGAAAATAAAGGCTACACTTTCGACTTCTCGCCTATAAAACATGTTTGTGATTAAAACTACAAATTACATTAAAAAGCACTTTTTACCCGACTGCCGAAGAAGGGTAATGTGTTTATCAGTCTATGTATGTATGTATGTAAGTATGTTTCTTCCTATATGGCGTTCCAGAGACCAAACGCGTTGGCGGATTTTGATGATTCTTACGTCAATCAATTCGTCTTAAACCTGTTAGTGTCCATGGCTACATTCAAATTGCAAAATAGAAAAATGGCGGAATTTGGGCGCCATATTGTGGTATTTTCTTCCAAACCCATCGCGTGGGGTAATAAAGGGTTTTAAGAGGTGATTACAAAAATATACAATACTTATATGTTTAAATGTACCGAATACGAAAAAAAAGTAAACTAACCAGTCGTCCGCGCGGGTCATATTTTTGAGGCCGGTCATCTGCAAAAGGCCGCACGGGCGATTACGCGCTAAATAAAGGTCATAAATAAAAATAACAAGGTTATAAATAAAAAAGTTAATTTAAAAATCAAAAAACCCGACTGCTTAAGAAGCGAACTAAAAAGATGTAAACAAGGAGAAAATCATGCTGTGCAGGCGGAGGATACATCTTGTTTTAGTCAGCCAGCTCGCGAATATATATCTTTCGGCTGAGATGATGATGATGGTTGTCCAAAATAATAAGAGGTTATTATAAACTCTGAAACAGGATTTGACCCAGATTTAAAATTAAACAGGCTGTCAAAACCATGCCCACTTTAATAAAAAGCTGGCACAAGAATTTCTTCTGCATCATGTTCAGATACAAAAAAGACTGACATGGACGGACAAAATTTCAGTGTTATTATAATATTTTAAACAATGGGCTGAGTTTTCAATCGCCGAACTACTTTTATCTGACGAATAAAATATAAAGGTTAGACATTTTTCCATTCGAAAGGTACCAGACTGTAATTATATAATATATAATAGAAGTCAAATTGTCAATGTCTCAACGTAACATAGCATTTAGAGAGAAAATCTTTCTTTGTTTATCTTTGGTCCTTCGAGCCACATTATCCGCAAGCCCTTTCTTCTAGATTATCTTAAATGTCAGTTAGTTATATTCCCTCAAGGCAAGTTTTCCTAGAAAAACAATAAGCCAAGAAAGATTTCATTATATCTTGCGCTTTGGTAAATAAAGGTCGGTAAGAGATTGCTTTTCAACGGGTATATATTTTTATTTTGTTGTTTCTGTATAAAATATAAAAAAACCGGGTTATTTTAGATGATAGCGAAATAATGGCCTGCAATGAGATTATTTTTTCAAACATTTCACAACATAGTGGTTTAGTTTAAGCATTTTATATAATTATGTATATCGTTATGTGACGAACTATCACTTATTACCCGACTGCCGAAGGAGGGTAATGTGTTTATCAGTCTATGTATGTATATATGTATGTATGTACGTATGTGTGTTTGTTCCTATATGGCGTTCCAGAGACCAAACACTTTGGCCTATTTTGATGATTTATACGTCAATCGATTTGTCTTAACCCTGCGAGTATCATAGGCTACATGAAAATTGGACAATAGCAAAATGGCGGCTTTTGGTCACCATATTGTGGGTGCCCAAATATATTTTTTCTTCCAAACCCATCATGTGGGGTATCAAAATAAAGGGTTTTAAGAGGTGATTTCAAAAATAAAACACTTATATGTTTAAATGTATCTAATTCGAAAAAAACTTAACTAAAAAGTTATAAATAAAAAAATATATTAAAAAAATCGAAAAACCCGACTGCTTTAAAAGCGAACTAAAAAGTTGTAAACAAGGAAAAAATCATGCTGTGCAGGAGGAGGATACATCTGGTTTTGGTCAGCCAGCTCACACGTATATATCCTCCGACTGCATAGCATGATTTTTCCTTGTTCACGACTTTTTAGTTCACTTTTGAAGCAGTCGGGTCTTTTGATTTTTTTCTTTCTTTTTTATCATAATTATTTATTGCGCATTTGAGTTTTAATATTGAATTTATGTATGTGTTTATATATTAAAACTTTATGCACGAGTACAAGGGCGAAATTAATGCCATACGCATTTTCTACCTGTTGACCTTTACTTTGACTGACTAAACATTCTAAAGATTAGTCATCGTCTACCTACATCTTGTCTCACTCCTAGGTAAAGTCCCCCACTTTCTCCTTCCAAGCCACTCTGTCTTGGGTGATCTCTGGTCAAGGCTCATTACTTCTCAAAGATACACATAGATTTTCTATAAAACTAAGCTAGTTAAGCTACTTAACTGCCGCCAAAAAGAATAAGTAACAAGTCAATTAGTACCCAAACACACGTACCGCCGTTTAATAGAGTAGGTAAGTAACCCAGTTAACGATAAAAACATTTACTAAAGGGCCTTCCACCGCTTTAGTGCCGTAAAACAGTTACTTAGTAACGGCTAGGTTAAAGGTTTAAAAAAAAAATGTTTGAGTCATGTACATTATTTTTTAAAGAAGGTTATATATAACAAATATTTTTACACAGAAAGATTGATATCGCCTTAAAGCGCTATATAAATCCCAATGATAACGCAGTTGTGAGATTGGCGACGGGCTTGTGGAGGCGACGGTGGGACACTTGACTTTAGGCGGGCAGAGAGTACGGACTGATTTTGAGAGATCGAAAGAAGTCCGTACTGGTCGAATACTAGAGTGTAAGGGTCTGATAGGGAGAGGCTAGGCTTGGAACGAATAAGGAAAAGTCGCGTCGTTGTAACATACATACATACATACATAAACTCACGCCTTTTTCCCATGGGGGTAGGCAGAAACTACAGAACGCCACCTGCTACGATCCTTACATACTTCTTTTGCTTCACACACATTCATACATCTAGTCATACACACACGCCGGTTATGGGTACTGCGCACTTGGCCTTTCTGAAGAACATCACCTATAAGGTCTATGTATGTCTTTCTAGGGCGTCCCCTCCCGGCGTTTCCATTTACGTCTGCCTTGTGAATACCTTTCGTAAGTCGACTTTCATTCATCCTCTCAACATGGCCAAACCATCTTAACTTACCCTTTTCAATTTTAATCTTTGTATTACATAGGTAGGGACAATTCACTAATGTACTATTTATTCTAGCGTGGCGAACCCTTGTATTTACTTCCTAATTCCACCCTTTGGCAGATATTTGTGGCTAATATTTGGGTTAGGGACGCGGTGAAGTCTTCTTTCACACTTTCATACCCTAATTCACCATTTATACACTAAACGTGATTTACTCAATTATTACTGAAATTATTAAAGTGGCATCATTTATATTGTGTGGAAAATATAGGCTACACTTTCGACTTCTCGCCTATAAAACATGTTTGTGATTAAAACTACATATTACATTAAAAAGCTCTTTTTACCCGACTGCCGAATATCAGTCTATGTATGTAATGTGTTTATCAGTCTGTAAGTTTGTTCCTATATGACGTTCGAGACGTTTCGAGACCAAACGTGTTGGCGGATTTTGATGATTCTAACGTCGATCGATTCGTCTTAACCCTGTGAGTGTCTCTGTGAGGGAACGTGTCTCGTTAAATCCACTCCAAGCCGTTTTGTAGGCAATTACTAAATCGTCACTATTTAGCGAGACACGATATTGGATGGCTGCCGTTCCGAACGGCCCCAAAATCCACGCAATGGGCAGTTTAAGGAGATGAGAAGCGGCGAATAAATCCGCTCCGACGTACGGCAAGTATCTTTCGCATTGAGTTCTGCTACAGACTGAGTCTACGGTACGCTTGCGCTGCTTATATTTTTGTATTGTCTTAGTAAAGGGTGAATAGGCCGAGAGAGTGCTACTTATTATAGCCCGCGTCCAGTGTATCTGGTAGCATGTCTCGCTCAAATGGCAGAGGCAAATAGGCACAAAACTGACCACTGTCTTAGGACTGGGCAAGGCATGCTAGAGCTTAGGGAGCCTGTACTCTTGGAGCCGCAGCAGATTCTCACTAGAAAATGCAGTCTAGGCCCAGAGTACACGTAACGACGGACCTGCTGCTGAAAAGCGGTCTCACGTCACTTGGGTGGGAATCTAGACTATTGCCAATTAACTCATTAACGTAATTCAAATAAACTTATTTATCAATGCAAGCGTAGCGATCCTACCAACTCCCTTTCATTAGGTAAATAATGCACTTTGCAATCCCTTTGTCTAATTAACTTCATACTTCACTATTGTTTTACTTATTTACCCTTAAGGCTATCAGACAGAAATGTGTGCTGGAATGTTTGTTTCATCATTTCTTCTTACCAGCTATTACACTACAAAATGATGGCGGGATGGGCGCTTTTGGGGCTGTCTGTAGGTGAGTTGATATTATCAACTCCAGTTACTTCCTGAGTTAAACTCTCTGCTAATTTAGTTATTTGTATTTGTAGTAATTCATGAATGAAAAAAATTCACGATCTCAAAAGTAGTTCACTGGTTCAATGTTAACAATTTACTCCTTAATGAAAAAAAACCAAATGCATTAAGTTTACCCTACCTCACGTTAGGCAGGTGAAAACTGATGTGTTGATAAAGGGCGAAGAATTTAATCCTGAGAATAGCACAGTATTTTTAGGCTTAACTTTGGATGCTAAGCTTCAGTGGGGCCCACATATAGATAAATTGTCAATGAAGCTAAGCTCCGCAGCATATGCTGTTAGAAAAATTCGTAATTTAACTGACATAGAGACAGCCCGTTTAGTATACTTTAGCTATTTTCATAGTGTAATGTCGTACGGTATTCTGTTGTGGAGAAATGCCGCCGACATCCAGAATATCTTTGTTTTGCAGAAAAGAGCTGTTCGATCAATTATTTATAAATTAAGCCCGAGGCACTCTCTCAGAGAGAAATTTAAGGAGATTAATGAAATGACTGTGCCCTCTCAGTATATTTATGAAAATCTTTTATATGCTCATAAAAATATAAAATTGTTTAAAAAATACAGTGATATCCATAACATAAATACTAGGAACAAACACAAATTTGTAGTACCTACAACAAGGCTCAAGAAGATAGGTGGCTCGTTTAGATGTCAATGTGTACGCTTTTATAATAAGCTTCCAAGCCACGTACAAGATCTAAGTCTTAATAAATTCAAATCATTCATTAAACGTAAGTTGTGCCAGAAAGCGTTTTATACTATTAAAGATTACGTTGAGGACAAAAAGGCTTGGGATTGAGCTGCTCCAATTAATTTTGATTTTTTATATTTTGCACCGTGAATTTTGTTTTTAATTTTGATATTTTTTTTGTTTTCTTGCAATGGCAAGAATATTTACTTTTTAAAGTATTATATTATTTTATTTTTATTATTGTGAATGTGAAGACTATGTGGCTTTTTTATTTTTTTATTTTATCTTAGTTAGTTTTTACTCATGGTCTGGCAGTTTGAGTAGTTTATGCGGCCTACCCGAATGTCCTTTCTTTGGTATTGTTCGTCGAATCATTGAGCTCCTTAAATTCTGAGTTGAGCTGCTCGGTTATTGACAAATGCGTGCACTGACTGGACAGGTCCACTCAATCTGGCTGGTTCTTTCCTCAAAAGACCATTTCAGACATCTGACTACATGGTCTTCACATGATATAACATATTACTATTTTATTTATATACTTTACATATACATATTCATATTTTTTAAAAGAGACTGTGACCTCTGAGTTTGTTTCGGCCTTTCTTCTCAGAGTAGTCAGTTAGGAAACGCCGACCTCATCTAGTTTTAAAAAATATTATCGACATGTAAAAGAGTTTGTACAAACCAACTTACAGAAATAAAATCATTTATCATTTAAAAAAATGTAAATTCATTATCCGCGACCATTATTTGGTCTTTGATAAATACTCTATACATTAGTGTAAAGAGTTTCCCACACAATCTTTAGTTAATTGTAACAATTTAGTTTATATCCCCTTAGTTATATTTTATCCTTCTTAACCACTTCCAAGTTATAATTTTATAACTGTGAATTCCAAAACAAAACAAAAACATGATTTGGAATTCACTTGTCGGAAGAGAATTGACCAAGCCAGGTGACGAAATTCATTGTGCAGCGCGGAATGGCGGGGCGCTGCACCTCTGTTATCAAAAGAGCCAACTTTAACACCAAATCTAGGATATTTTAGGAAAAACTAAATTTTTATCAGCCTAGGGTCGTTTAGGAACAGTCACACCGCATATAGGCTATATAAAACATGATATTTACGAATATCTTTCAAATTAAGTACAGGATATTGCGAAAGTCAAGCCATTCAAATTTAATATCTCGCGAGCGCCACAGCATTCGTTACATGCTTCGGTGACCCTAAGAAGGAATTTAATAGACAATAAATTCTTTACAACACGTTAGAGGGCTATGGCTTTTATGAAACGTAACAGATGAGTCCAATGAGGTCTTTATTATATGTTTATGATATTTATGAAAATGCGTGCTAGATTAGCTGGGTAAAAAAGTTAAGTAGAAATCAATATAACATAGGTACTAACTTATTATTACGTAACTAAAACTTTTAGAAGCTGTTGGGGTGACTTATTTATAAACTAAGTTTCAAAATGTATACTTCTGCTCTACCTAACCTTACTAACCTACGCATCACACGTAATCACTAACACTACTCAAAACAACTATTAGTCCCTTGAGTGCCTAAAACGTGAATACACGCACACAATGGCTTTTTAATTGATCCTGTAATTACAGCATTCAACCGGTTAATAAATGATTCTCCATTCTGATTATTTCTTCTCGTCATCATCATTTCAGCCGAAAGACGTCCACTGCTGGATATAGGCCTCCCCCAGGTGTCGTCACACTGAACGGTCCTATGCGTCTCGCATCCATCGGATTCCCGAAGCCTTACCTTGGTTCACCTAAAGGATTATCCACACATATCAGGACCGTGCCTGGGACGTGGACGGACCGTGCCCCGTCAGGGCCTCAAAAAAATATCGCTGTATACATTTTATATGAACTCGTTCAGACACGTCCGTGCACGGGCCGTGCACGGGCCAGTGACGAATCTTCAATGCCTGGGCCGAGACCTGTCACGTCCCGGGCACCGCCCTGATATGTGTGGATAGACCTTAAAGTGAGGCCTTCCAACGTTGCGTCTTCAAGTTCGCGGTCGCTACTCCAGCACTTTTTGGCCCCTTTGACTTTCGTTCTGCCAGCAATGTACCCTGCCCACTGTCACTATAGTTTGGAAATTATTCGGGCTATGTCAGGTACCTTAGTTTTTGAAGTGACATAACCTAAACATGAAAACAAAACAAAAAACGAATTTTCAAGCTGATTCAAATATGGAATTATACGTACATAGTTCAAATAAATCGTTGTTTTTTAGGCAACAGGCATAACGAGTATTCAGACTTTGAAACAAAATAATACCACTGTCTTTGAAAATATACTTACCTCTTTTTAATTAGTCATCTGATATTTTTCTTTAAACTTTCTGTATGAAAACTCACTGGCTTGAACTTCGTCTTTAATTTCAGCCCTTATTAAGGTTAACGAAAGCGAACAAAGGATGTCTTTTCTTTTAAAAGTCATACGTTTACGGTCTTGTTTATTGCTTCTTCAAGATTTTGAGCTTTGAGTAGAATATTACATTTTAAATTACTTTGTCGTTTTGATGTGTCATCCATATGAATTGAGGAAGTTTTTCTTTTATAAGGCCTTTGCGATTGTTAGTGATGTTACAGTCGCAAAGAAAACTTCTTACAGTTATAAATTGTTTAAAAGTTTTTATACTTCGCAATATTTTTTCGCTCGTTATAACTGTGTATATGCTTTAAGCATTACACATAGAAGCAACAGGCCTTATAAAATTAGGTCAAGATTTAAAAGAGTGTCCATTGGGTTTCTTCCACGTCGTTTCTTTTTAAAGAGATCAACGTTTTGAGACGTGCTCCTTTAAAACACATTTTCTTTCTTTCTTGCTTTCTTTCCAATTTACTGCCGGACTCTTGTTTAATAAATAATGCCTGTATATTGATTTAGTTGAAATAAATACCTAGAATTTTATATAATTTGAATTCTTGCAATTGCAGCTATTATGACATAAGTAATGAGAAAATGTGGTCGCAGACATCCGACTGAATTTCCTAAATAAAAAGTCATAATTCGAGGTTTGGCTCTCGCCTTTTCCCTCCTCCAATGTGGGACCAATTTAAAAGATATTACATAAACTGAAAAAGAAAGATATATACTGTACCCCTATGTTTTCTTTTTTGATGTTGCATTATCTTTAGAAGAACTAGAACCTTCAAAAGATGCTCAAAATTGCGCTGTCAACAGAGGCCTAGTGTACAAATTTGACGACTATAAATTTAAAAAAAGGAAAACATAGGGACACAGTTTTCATATTTATTTTTTGTTTATGGAATTTCTTTTAAATTGGTCCATTATTGGAGGAGGAAATAGACGATATCTAAATCTCGAATTATGACTTTATACGAGTACTTAGAAAGGACATGGCTAAACAACTGCCCTTAGCATGAATAGAAATTTCTAATTAGCTCATAACATTCAAATATTAATTAATGAATTACTACAGTTTTATTATTCTTCTAGAACTTTCGTGAATTAATCAAATAATTAAAAGATTTTTTCATGGTTTTGTTTGACAAAACGAACATAAGATTCCGTTCTACGAAAAATTGTGGTCAATAAACCTACTTTTAAAGACATTTGCGTAAGTTAAAACGAACAGTATTATTATTTATTTTTGTACCTATCGAAATAAACCTCAAAACGTTGATTTCTTACCTGATTTCTAGAAATTATTGATGATTTTTTGTTTGACAAAAAGGACTTAAGATTCTGTTCTTCGAAAAATTGTGGTCAATAAACCTACTTTTAAAGACATTTTCGTAAGCCGACATGAACAGTATTCATTATTATTTATTTTTGTTCCAATCGCAATAAATCTCAACACGTTGATTTCTTTAATTGCATTTATCTGATTTCTAGAAATTATTGATGATTTTTTGTTTGACAAAAAGAACTTAAGATTCTGTTCTTCGAAAAATTGTGGTCAATAAACCTACTTTTAAAGACATTTTCGTAAGCCGATATGAACAGTATTCATTATTGTTTATTTTTGTTTCAATCGCAATAAATCTCAACACGTTGATTTCTTTAATTGCATTTATCTGATTTCTAGAATTTATTGATGATTTCTATAAATCTGGAAAGAAACGGCATGCTGACACTAAAAAGTAACAATCGATTCTGCCCGATTAGACTTGATTCGATTAGAACCAAATTAAAAACACATGTTGGGGGTGTCGTGGGAACTCGCTTTGAACGAAGTTCCTTTCGCCGGGTATTATGTATTAATACATAGCCAACTAGTATTGTCTTAAGTTTCAATTACGTATTGATTCATTATGAGATGCATAAACTTTGGTGTAGCCACAAATGACAGATCTTTAAATGGCAGCCAGGAGCAACGGCTTATCTAGCTTTCCAAGGCACGAAGGAAACTCGCTATGTAAAGATGGTACACGATGGATCCACGGAATGACCTCGGCAAGCGTTGCTTAACCTTGAAGATAGACCTATGCGGCTGTTATTACGTAGGCACGAGCTCCTCTAAACGCCTTACTAAAATATCATAGCAAAATCTTATTCTTTTACAAGTTTTATACCTATTAATGTAGGCGTTTCTACGATTTTATTTTCAGAATTGTGACGAAATAAAAAGATCCTGTAACTTTTTTCACATGAAATACTAATATTCAGCTATTCAGCATTACATATTACTAGTTATAATGTTTATACATTGCTAGGGCAGTCGTCCATACTTTATTTAGCCATGTCCTTTCAGTCGGATGTCTGCGACCACATTTGCTCTTAATACCATGGTGATCAGAGGCCAAACCAGGCTAAAGGATAGCAGATTACATAATATCCAATAATTCCGTTGATAACTATCCACATATTTAATAGCCAATCCATCACACATACATATCATATTCTGACGTCATCAATAATGGACAAACACTGATGATCCTTATATCACTGTTTGCGGTCCTTTTAGCCGCTCAGCTAACCAAACAGGATCTAACTACACAGATACCCAATTAGCCGTATTTGTTTAACTGACGCATTGGGTTAGTGATCCATCAGTAACGTGGGGTCTGTTGGACATACTGCTAAAATATTGCTAGGTTTTTCTGTTAGGTGAAAAATATAACAAGATGGTAGTAGAGCTGTTCATATGTTTATGTCTGGAAAACTTCAATCTTCTGTGAAAGGTTTTGAATCCATCTGATTCAATAGGTGGTCTTCTGCAGTTTTAGTCTACCATAGTTTTTGGAAAAATTAAACTCTAATTTATTTTCCATTATTAACCGTGGTTCATAGGTTCATATCAGTATAAAGAAAGATAAACCACTAATTAATTAAAGTTGTAGAAGGATGGAGAGATCCACAAATTAAAAAAGAAAACAAACTTTATTTGTACAATAATTCTTATTATCAAATGAAAATCGAATCTACAATCCCACAACAATTTAATGAACTGTATGTTGGCAATCATAACAACTCGATTTTTCTCTAAACAGATTCGAACACTATTCTCTCGATCACGATTTGTGTGTTTTTTAAAGCGATTCAGATCTGAATATAACACAGAAGAAGACACAAACAGATGGCCTATTCAATACAACAAGTGAAAATAGGGGCACACACTACACGTAGAACGAATGACGATAACAAACAGTCTCAAACGAATGACAGCTGCAAGTGCGTTTACTCTCGCTATTATGTGAAGCGTATCTATGTTTGCATGCGTTTCTGCTCATACAGAGTTTGTTTGAAGATGACCTTCTAAGCACCTACCTATTCAGTTGTAGCTACTGCTGTTCTAGTGACTGCTGCAACACAAGCTTGCTGTGGTAATCTAAAACGAATGATGTCGAAAGTTTTGGTTCTAGGTTATGCGGTTTCATCACGATGTTTTACTATATTCTTATAATATTCCAACAAAGTAACTAAATATAATAAATGTTAGTAAAACCTAATAATGCCTTCGACCTTGGTTCAAGGGTCAATGAGATAACCGTCGGGGTACAACAGCTGACCCACCTTGGATCGACTCCAATGAGAGATTTCCCAAGAGAACTACTTAATTTATCGAACAAGGTTTTCTGCTAGTAGTACTTAATCTTTCTAAAGAACCTGTAGGAATTATCTGAGAATGAATCTTTCTGAAAATTTTCTTTTTTTGACTCAGTGTGGGAAAATATATATACTAGCATCTGCCAGTGGCTTCGCCCACGTGAAAATCGGAAATCATACCGAGGAAACATATCCCCGAGATAAAAAGTTTTTTTTTTGTTTTTTATTTTATTTATGATTACAATCTATCTCTGTGCCTAATTTCAGCCAGATCCGTTCAGAAGTGAAGAAATAACAAAAATATAAACACACTTACACTCTCACAAACTTTCGCTCTTATAATATTAGTATAGGATTCATTATTTACTCCATAAGAACGACATACTCCATGGAAAGAACAAAAAAATACTGGCAGGCATAGCTCAGATACATATTTGTAATATTAATGAAGATAAAATCCTCGAATATCTTTTGTTTTTTTCTGAATGTAGTCATTTGTTTGCTTCGTGTCGGAACGTGTTCTCGAAAATGGAGAAAAATGAAGTGCGAGCCGTTATTAAATATGAATCTCTTGCGTCGTTAACTTTTTTGAACAGAGGGTTCAAAAAAGTTAACGACGCAAGAGATTCATTGCGATTTGGAGGCAACATTAGGAGAGTCTGCTTCGCCGTATTCCACTGTCGTAAGGTGTGTTTCTCAATTTCGAGTAGGGAGAACGAGCATGGAAGACGAACATCGTTGCGGCCGTCCATCGACGTCAGTCAACCAAGAAAATGTTGCGAAAGTCGAGAAAATTGTATTGAGCGATCGAAGAGTTACCATCCTATACTAAATTCAAGAAACGGGCTTTTCATGTGGAAGTATTAAAACCATATTGAAACAATCTTTAAATATGAAAAAAGTCTCCCCAAGATGGGTGCCGAGAATGTTAACCGTCAGTCAGAAACAAAATCGACTTGACATTTCGAAGATATTCTTGGACAAGTTTCAAGAAGATTCTGAAAGCTGTTTAGCTCGTTTCCTAACAATGAACGAAACATGGGTCCATCATTTTGATCCTGAGACAAAACAGCAATCTTCGCAATGGAATCGGCCATCATTTCCGTCCCCGAAGAAGTTTCGTGTCGTGGCATCGGCTGGCAAGGTTATGGCCTCAATATTTTGGGACTCAGAAGGGATATTGTTGATTGATTACCTGGAGCGTGGAACCACCATTACAATAATATGCAGCTTTAATTCCCAAGTTGAGGAATGCCATCAAAGAGAAAAGAAGAGGGAAACTTCGAAGGGGCGTGCTGTTTCATCACGACAACGCACCCGCGTACAGGTCGGCAGTTGCGATGGCTGCCATTCTGCAAGCTGGCTTCGAATTGGTTGAGCACCCCCCTTATTTACCAGATCTGGCGGCTAGCGATTTTAATCTGTTCCCCAAATTGAAAAATTCTTAAGGGGAAACAGGTACGAAAACGATAACGAGGTGATGGATGCCGTGGAGAGCTTTTTGCAGGACCAAGACAAAACTTTTTTTGTGAAAGGGATTGAAGCCTTGGAAAAGCGCTGGACTCGGTGTGTAGAGAGACTCGGGAACTATGTAGAAAAAATAAATTATTAAAATATCAATAGTCATTATATTCTACCTCATTCTCACTACTTTTTGATCCCTCCTCGTAGGTACCTACTCAATGTAAATAAGCCTTGAACTAATGATATAAAGAAGTAATTATAATTGTTTGTTTGTATGTCACCACTCCTCTCAAAACGGTGAAGAAAAATATCGTGAGGAAACCGGCATGTTCTACAACAAAAAATTCGAAGACATGTGACATCCACCCACTCGCTCTGGGCCTGCGTGGTGAATTACGGCCTATTCCCACTTACAGTGAGGAGGCCTGTGTCCCAGCAGTGGAAATATTAAAAGGTTAATGATGATGATGATCATGATGTTTGTAGTTCGTGATCTCTGGTAACCATCCGATTACAAAAATTCTTTTACTGGCAAAAACTTTTTTTTTTGAGTGCTTTAAGCAAGTTTTATCCCAAAAAACACACTTTTCCTATGCTATTGCTCCCGGGGGCAAAACCGTGGGAAAAAGCTAGTAGTAAATAAACAAACTTCATTAAAGATTCTTTTGAGGATTAACCCTTATAAACCACAAGACTGCCAATAAATTTAAAAATAACCAAAATAAAAACTGCTCGAGATAATTAATTTGAGATCGCGTTAAATATTACACCTGCTTAAAAACTTTGCTATAGTTTTTTTTATGGATACCAGAATACCTAGGTCAACTTATCAGTTGAAAAACTCTGGCGAATTTGTGAACCGAGGCAAGCTCGCAAAAATATAACAACATAAAAAATAACTACTACCATCACCACTACCACTGCTACTTACTTATAATTATTTGTGGGGTATTTTATTTGTGTGGTGTGGCAAGCATCCCAAACTCCTTTGGGAAACCTTTGAGTGACTTTGAGAGTAAGACCAATGTCTAACCTTCAAAGTCACTCAAAGGTTTCCCTCCTTGCAATAATCCAATAGGTACTATCTAAGTTACCTACGTTGGTATTACTTGTGATAAATATAAATGTAGCAAGGACCAAATAAAATGAAGCATTTATCTTTTATTTAACGAATATTTCATATTCAAATCTCGAGAACGAAGATTGCAATATTCTTCAGTAATGTCGCTGAGAAATATTGAATAAATATTACAAATAAACTCTTTCAAACTAACCTTTAACCTTTCATATTGTTAGTTATTGCATTGCTGTATCTGTATTAAGTTTTGAGGAATCGTAGGGAAAATTCCATTTGACCATGTTTCCTTGAAATAAATACTTAAAAATAATCTTAAGTTTGGCTGGAGTTTGGCCAGGGTAAGTCATGAGTGAAAGTTACTTCTAGGCAAATGTTTCATTCATGACCACGTCATCACTTGCCATCAGGAGAGATAGTTATCAAACGTCAGCCTATCGTAATAAAAAAAAGATTTTGTGGTAATACTAAGATATAAATTTCAGTTAATGCTGATTTATGAATGCGCGCTATCTTCGCTTAACATACGTTATTATGGTTAGGTCTAGATAGGGAACATTATCATTAAACATCAGCGTACTCAAAGATCACCAATGAGACGCCTGAGCTTGCCAAATCAGCATTAACTGAAGCGTAATGACCACACCATATCTACAATAAATCAAAAATTTTGTTCTAAAAAAGTTAATAACCGCAATAAGCAAAGTGCATTTAATGTGGGTTTAAAAAATATATATTCAGCATTTTCTTATAATCATTCTGCCAAGTTAATACGTTCTAGATTTTGATTACCAGAAATAAAGTTTTCAGCATAAAGAAGATTGAATTAATGTACCTACTCGGCAGGCCCTAATGTTCCTCGACGACTATTTTCAATATTTAACCTCTAATATTAGTTTTTCGATACCGCTCACGATTATTCAAATTGAACCTATTATTAATATTGGACATTAATCGATGTTGCTAGGACATCGATCTTAGGTCTCCAACAGGCGATAAATTATATTTTGACATCAGCCTTTATGAAAAAACAAAGTGAGTAATAGGCTGGTAGTGGTTTACTGCCTGGATCATAGTCACAAGTTTCAAAACTACCTAGCAGCTATTTTATCCTGTTAACTGGATTTTAGTATTTTATGGAGGATGGAGGATCTGCCTTCAACAAACCCTGACCAAGACTGGTGTCGGATTTGTCAGGCTTCTGACTACTCATAAGACTCCAAAAGAGACCAACAGTTTATCATGCCTTAAGAGGCTCAGAGAAATCTCGGTATGTGAAGACGTGTGGCTTTTATTATTTAGTCAGGAGCTACTAGACTCAAGTTTTGTGAAAAAATATGTAAAACCCGCTTGACTAATTCTTTTCAGTTTTAAGCAGATGTATGAAACCTAAAACAGCTGTTAAATTTAAATTAAAAAGAGCCTATAATAACACTTTTTGGTTGTAATAGGCCTTTCAGGGACCTTTTGAAAAATTTGGATCCATAAAAGGGAGCACTTTAAAATTAAGTGAAACTTCGTTTTGGAAGAGACAATCTAATCTAGGGTCCAAATTTTGTATTCTTGTATGCTTTCGACAGTCTGTGATGTTCATCTTAAAAATAGTTGTGAAATCTCTTCGATTGGCAATCTTAATTCGTTCTCTAGAATTGAAAAAAGAAACCTTTACTAAACTACTTGTGGTCATTTCATGAAAATTTGCTCGGTAGCTTAGCCATGAAAACTAAAGAGTTGAACAAAATATCTACACAATATCAACTAGATGGATAGAATATATTTGATTATACATCAAATTATAACACAGTTCTTTAACAATAAGATATTCACATTTACCTTCGCTATTTAGTATGTATAAAAGTTTCGAAATCCGTTAACACTCCCCGTAACTAACTTTCCAAGCAATGCTTAGCAACTCCAAATTAATGATTAACAAGTTACTCATTACGTTTCCTTAGTACCTACCTAAAACATGTTCTAACTGTAAGAACGTACACATTGATCACAGCTTGGTTTTTTGTTCTAATTTATCCGTTGCTAGATTTAACCGCAGCTTTCGATTTACCCCACAGGATTTAGGCTGTTTGGTTTCTTTTGTGTGGAGCGTCATAGGTAAACTAATATTTTTGTTAACTTGTTTAATTTGTTTGTTAAACGTAAAATCGGGCAGTACTGATCCGATTTCGAAAATTCTTTCACCCAAAGAACACATAATACATTGCATAATTTTGTTACTTTTTAACCGGCTTTCCAAAAAGGAGGAGGTTTTATGTTCGGCTGTATGTTTTTTTGTGTCCGGTTTCTCCGTCAAATGGACTGAAATAAATAAATATTTTTTGTTTGGAAGTGAGTTTTTTTACTCTCGAGAAACGACCCATTGTTACCAAGTCAGGATCTGATGAAGGGATCCCATGGAATTCGAGGGCAGTCGTAAAATATTACAGGCATACATATAGCGATTTTGGCATTTTCATCAACATAGTAAGCATTTGCATTCAGAAAGTATCATTTGGTGAAGTGGAACTGATGTAGAAGACCACAGATGGCCACTGGAACTTTTTAATGTTTAGTATGTGTTGCGTATGAGATATTTAGAATAGTTAAGTGACTGTGATGAAGCAAATCTAAATACATGGTTCTAATGAAAATGGTACCATAGAACTGATCTGGTAGTGAAACCGGCAGGTAGGCACCGAAACTCCGTAATAAAACAATGGATCCTTGTTGGCATTATAATGAGAAGCCCTCTGGCTATTAATGATATTTATGGTAATTCACGGTGCCAAAACCAAAAACACTAACAAAAACACTTTTTAACATAACAAAATAGCGAGGGAAATAGCTAGTAATATTATCTATAGATAAATTAAAAAGACGTCAAAAACGAAGAACGATAAAAGTCTAGTACTTACACTCTTACCCTCTCCCTTACTTACTTTCCAAGTAGGTAATGCCAAAAAACTCTGAATAAATATTTTGTTCTTCACTGATTACTTTCCTTTAGAATCTGAAACACATCCTAACTGTAATCCTAAGTACATAAATAATGTAGTTTACATTGTTCACAGGCTGTTTCTTTCAAGTTTGCCCGTAATAAGGTATTCAAACCGGCTGCCTCGCCGCTGGGGGTTAAGCCCGGGTAAATTAATAGGCACTAGGAGAAGGTTGCACAATAGATTTCTATAAACCCAAAGATCCTCGTTTTTGGTCAGAAGTTGTGGCCAAGTGGGCAACTCACCGTTAGGTTTATACCTAGTTTGGTACAGTAGCTGGCTGTACATGGTTAATTGAGTTTCAGGGAATGTTTGGCATAGTAGAGTGTGGTTTCTGTCAATCATATTTGTGTGGAAGTTAGTTTCTGAACCTCGATGAGTCATTATTGTGTGAGCAGTATACAATATACATGATATTGGATTACGCCTGTGGGGATTCTTCGAAAGGTTAGGTAGAGGTGTTACTAGATTGACACTAGCTGCATTGTGTTGTCAGCCCCATGTGATAAGGGGCGAATCTATCAAATTATATTCACAAACACACCCTATAATGAAGGGAGTAAGTTTTGAAAACGATTTTCACTCTTGCAGACTCGAGATTGTAACGTTGATGTCGTCGTGATTACTTGATCAAGTTTCTTCAGACGGGTTTGTTACTCAACAAACACACATCTAAACACATTTTAAGTGATTATTTATGCGATGATTCGAATGGAAACTTTTTGTTATTTCCGCCAGCGTTATCACCCGCGTGACAAGTATTCCAAGAGAACATACTCCTGGGATAAATAGGGAATATCCTATATCCTAATTCATGACATGGCCAGCTGTGTCCTAAGTTTCAATTAAAACCGTTTAGTGTTATTTTCGCATTTTTAATACTAGTATGTTTTGTTTTCTCACGAATATTAGACTATACATGTATACTATCCACATCTATACAAATGAATAGAGTTTAAGTATCTCTTAGTAATATCAAAATAAAAACGTTTTATTGAATGCATGTGAAAGTATATACGGTACTAATAACAAACAGGTATGCAATTTTTTAAGAGTTTTTGTTTGTCTGAATGTTTGTTTCGGGTAATCTCCGAAACGACTGGAGCGATTTTGACGGGACTTTCACTGGTAGATAGCTGATGTAATAAGGATTAGCATAGGCTAAAATACAGTTCCTATGGGAAAATTAAATCAATATTTTACGAGATTGACGAGGACGAAGTCGCGGGCAACAGATAGTATAATTATTTGGCGTTTGGCACAAATGTATGGTACGCCTACCAATTAAGAAACAATCTTAGACATTATTTGCAGATGACAAGTGCGGTCGATTTTGCGTGAGCTTTCTCTATCGAGAACATCTTTCTTGGAGTAGGTACCCAACAGGGAAGGGTCAAGAGTTTTGTCCTTATGTATAGATAAGTTTACTTATTTCACGTTTTTCCTTCAAACATCACAAACATGGAATTCTGGGTTCTGAGTTCTTGGCAATAGGTATATCTGAACAGAACATCTCGTGTATTTATTATTTTTTTAACCCAGTGGCATATTCCCCTGGAATATTATTTACTGTCAAGCGGACGAAGCCGCGGTAATACCCAATACCAAGTTACCTATTATAGAATTTAATAAAGCAAATAACCCGTAAAGTCGTTAAACTTCACAAAGCAAAAAAAATACGTAATTCAATGTCTTGAAGTTTCTTTATAAGTTAAAGTTTTGATTATGAATTTGTTGCCCAGCAATAAATTGAGTTGTCAGTTTCAAAACCACTTCTGAAACTTAAGTGAAATGTTCTTTTGTTCCAAATGTAGGGTAAAAGGCTGACCTCTTTTAATTTAACAATACTATTACATTAGAGGAACGGTACTCCGAAAATGGTTTCCATGTTTCAGCTGCCAAGTGGAAATTGCGAAATGAGAAGCAAAGGAGGAGTTTGAGTTGTGACTTTAAAGCCCACCCACTGGACAATTTAAGTTAATTTCTTTGACAAGCCCTTACTTTATTAATTACGGACGATAGTATTTTCGTTTATTAAGCTATGATGTTGCATGCAGACATGAAATGTAGGATAAATTATATAAAGATATTTATACGTAAAATTAACTTTGCAAGAATAACTCCATTCATGAGTATCTATTGAGGACAAAACAAAATACTTAATCTCATGAACGTAACTACACACAGAGATCCTTAGCATCGTAGTCAGCAGTCAGCTATAGTTACTTAAAATACGTTTTTTTAGTTTTATAGTCATTAGGAGTAAAAAAAAACTTGTGCAGAGTTTTGCGAACCACTTAAAACTGACCGGGCAATATAGTTGCCACCAATAAAGTTATACCCAGTGACGAATGCAGAACATAAATCTTTTTAGGGACGATTTATTAATACACTCTGATACGTTTTTTCTCATGTAAAAAAATCAAATAAAAATGGTCGTTTAGTTATTATTTATTTATTCTTTTGTTAAAAATTTAATTATCTGACTTTTGAAAATTTTGCCCTTATACTTTGAAAGTACGCTATCATTTATCCTCTTGAATAAACCCGGAGAGAAAACAAAACAATCGTGAGGTAACCTGGACTGGACCTGGACCTGGTAATAGATGAATCTGCTTAAACTCACCTTGATTTAAATGAATGATGATAAAATTATGATGAATGTTCGTGCTTTCTCTGTATGAGAAGAGGCTTTGGCTCTTCAGTGGGACAGTTTTAGGCTTATTTTATAATTATATCTTTTTCTTTCACTTAGGTATTCAAATAATTTTACCTTGAATTTAATGGCAATAGCCTTTTATGCGCTATATTTCTTCTCAAGAATCCGTGACAATGACCTACCTGGCCAAAACTTCCCACTGTCGTATTTCAGTCCGTCTCCTCCCAGTCGTACGGTCAAGTTTATAGTTCTCGCCAAACTTCTTGGCCGCCCTGAAGTTGGCTACAATGGCTGCGCAGTAGAAAATCTCATACAAAAACAGTACCGTTTCGTACCTCGCGCATCCGGTAAACCAACTTCAGGGCGGCCAAGAAGTTTGGCGAGGACTATACATAAATGTGTCCCTCTCTCCCGCAGTGGCACTTACCAACTAAACTTTACGCAGGTAGTTCACAACTATTGCCTGGATAGGGATGGGCAACATAGGCGTTTACAAGATCAAAAATTCTCACAATACTTCGATCTCACCGGAAGGAAAAGGATGGATGAAACGAATGAATTATCATTTCAGCCGAAAGACGTCTTCTGCTGAACATTGGCCAGATCAGGAAATGATCGATCAGTGTGCTGACTCTTGGGAGACCGGTCCTGATCGGTCCTGTGACACACCGGTCTCCCGCAGTCGCTCCACCTAGAGGGAGGCCTTCTAGCGCTGCGTTTGCCGGTACGCTGTCGCCACACTAGAACTTTTCGGCCCCAACAGCCATCCGTTCTGCGAGCAATATGCTCTGTCCACTACCACTTAAGTTTGGCAATTCTTCGGGCTATGTCAGTAACCTTGGTTCTCTTACGGATGTCTTTATTTATGATTCAATCTCGGAAGGAAACTCCAAGCATAGCTCTCTATTGCCCTTTGGGTGCCTTTAAGCCTTCTGATGATGCACATTGTGAGCGACTACGTCTCTGTCCCTAAGTAGTCAACACACACTGGCCATAAACATTCGTTTTGAGACACTGTCGTGAGTTGGACTGGATGATCAACTGCGCAACCGAATGCTGCCCAGCCGAGTCGGATTCGATGGTTGACCTCTTTCTCGAAGTTGGACCTACTTGACTGGAACGTTTGTCTCAGGTATACATAATCGCAAACAACTTCGAGTGTAGAGTCTCCGACTTAGATAGCAGTGGGTAAAACATGGGCATTCATCATCATCTTGGTTTTGTCCATGTGAATTTTTAGAGTCACTCTTCCGGAAGCTCTACTGAGGTCATCGAAAATTGTACTGAGATAATGATTTATCTAAAATACCTGAACTAAAAATCTGACTACGGAACACAGAATTAAAAGGGAAACACGCACACACCATCACCATGACTCACTTTCTCGACTCCACATTCGACGTCCAAGAAATAATATATCAAAATGACCTGTACCACTCCACCTGCTTGTTTTATATCCCATGTGAGGTATATATACAAAAGATCTGAGCTGAAAGTAAGTATTTTAATAAAACGAAGCCTGACTCTTTCCCATCCACAACAAAAATAATTGGAAACCTTAAACAATCGCTAGCCAATCAGGTACTTACAACACGCATATCATATAGGTTTAGCATCCCTGTTCTATGTATTCTCAGGGAGAAATAACCGTCCGCGACTTGTTAACGTCTGGTTTAATGCTACAGTACTATGTTTGTATTTTCTAAACAATCACTGGCTGGTGATAAATTTTTACGCCGAGGCTTTTGTGGCTGTCGTGTTTATACTACTAATAATTTCTTGTCTAATACTTTCAACGGACATTTTGTTTTCTTCATTTGTTTTCGGGTTGTTAGCTTTGTTCAGTGTTCGAGATTGTGTTGTGGTTTTTATTTTATTGAAGCCTGTATCATCCAGTTGCTTGTCCATGATTATTCGTATAAAAAGTATAGGACTTTAACATATGATGTAAGTTAAAACGGTTTTTTTAGAAATAAGAGTGCATTTGACAAAAAGCGAGCGATTAGGAAATGATTCTGTAGTACCTACGTACACTGTAGGTAATTCCGACTTTTATGTCATAAAGCGTTTGATTATGCGATAATTGCTGATTTCTGATTCTTACTTATTTAGCCTGCGGGTTTGTATCTCCAGATTAAACCGTACAAACATTGCAATCGACACCAAAAAGTTATCTTTTTAAAATTGCCTTGTGTTTATATTAAGCAGCGTCATTGGCGTTGAGTCGAGTGAGTTAGGTTGAGTGAGTACCATAAAAGTAGAAAGTATTTAACTTTTTGGTACTGTATACAGATTTTTCGGCTATGAACTATATTTTTTTTATCCACACTCTCATATTAGTATAGAATCACAAATAACGTTGAACAATTTTAAAAGACGTCACATAAATTGCAAAAGAAAACAGCAATTCTCATTACCTCTGACTCTGGTACGAAAGACACGTACAAAACGCATTTTTTCTTGAACACAAAAGGCTGTATATTTAAATTCCTTTGTAAATAGCAAATGAGAGTAATGCAGGGCCCCATTCTCTTTGCAGTCACGTAGTCAAGCAATGATGAATGCATGAAGACTTAACTGTCTCACGAACATCTGTGCACAAAGCGGCCTTTGTACTACAAATAAGACAATTTGATGAATGCTGCAGCTTTGGAAAGGGGATTAAGAGAAATTGGTTATTATGGAGAAGCGATGAATGGGTATTGGTTTTAATTATGTGCTGGATGGGATTAACACTAGAGTACACGCACACTAATTTTCTTGTTTAACTGGCGTGTGGCGAATATTAATACCATTTGCATTTATATCTTTCTATAAAATACTAGCTGTTCCCCGCGGCTTCGCTCCCGTGGACCACCCCTCAGGACCCGTTTTCGGGATAAAAAATAGCCTATGTCACTCAGGAATAATGTAGCTTTCTATTGGTGAAAGAATTTTTATAATCGGACCAGTAGTTTCGGAGCCTATTCGGTACAAACAAACAAAAAAATCTTTCCTCTTTATAATATTGGTATAGAAAAATACAATAAAATGCGTTTAAAATTGTTATGAATTTACTTGATACTATATATTATGGCACTTCTAGATTTTCAATTTAAACAACACCAAAAAAAAGTATTTTTTAAAAGGAGGTAAAATGTCTTAAATTTTACAAGTTGCCAGATATTTTCGGTTTTTCATTATGATTTAAAACAATTCTTATTCATTTTGATAACAATATGAGCAAACTAGGACTTGATGATCTGGACAATCTTTTTATTGCATGTTTTGCAGAATTATATATCACTCTCAAACTCTAATAGAATTAATTTATTTTGTAAGAGAGATGTGTATTATTGTGGTGTACAATAAAGTCAAATCTAAAGTATATTACATTCTATGATTCAGAAAGATCGCTATTGTACCCATTGATCATCCTTTATACCATTAGCACCCCTGCTATAATTTAGCGTACAAAAAATATATTCAATTTTTCTATTCCCAACCTACTAAGACACACTAACATTAACACTTTCCCCCTACAAATTGCCGTAGGTATTCTTTTACCAAAGGCTACCAATTTAAATGCTCCGACGGCTCCTTACAACAATCACAGCTAACAAGGCGATTATTACACCGCCGGGTTTTTCTCATTCAAAGTCGTCGAGATCATGGATGTGAAGAATTTGGATAACGCAGGCTGTGTGTACCCAATCACCCAATGTTGTGTTAAGTCCTATGGTCGTTGAGTGTTGTTTGATGTACGTAGTTATTATAGAAATGAATAAAGTGTAATAAACATTTATATTTAAGTAAATCTATGGTTTGGAAAATATGGTTCCACTTCCGTTTTATCATTGTCTCACCTGTAAAACAAGTTTGTGATTAAAACTTCAATTTACATTAAATAGCTCCTATTATTCAATCGCTCCGAACCATTCCTGGCAAAAGTTATTTGAAAACAGAAGCTTCGAGTGTTCCTAGGATTCCTAAACAGGTATAGATAGTTCAACTTAGAGGTGCGCGCGGCGCCCTTTGTGCGTGCTCTTGTATATACATTAAACATTTGTATGTCAGTGATGTGGCAGTCGTCTTTCGAGAAAGCACCAACACATGCTAACCCACAATAACGCCGAGCGCAAAGATAAGTTAAACTATTTATACAGCCTTTGTTATTTACAATAAAGCAGTAAGAAAATGAACATTCAAGCTTATAGTGTGTGTGACTGATACGATATCTGACGCAGAACACACTTACATTAACCTATACCAACTAACAATGCCACGTTGCGTACTTATTCGAATTTGCGCAATATTATTTTTCGTCTTGCACTATCTAGTTCTGTATTTATCGATGGTCTTAGCCTTTTCTTTTGTTCTTCTATTTTTACACCCGGATCGCTGGTAAAAGAAATCCCTGGAAAAGTAATTGCATTCATCTCTGAATTTTATCGAGAATTTTCTAAATAGAGCTAAACAATGTTTTACTTAAATATGAAATATTTAATGACTGTACATAATCCAAGCTTCTACATATTTACTGCAGTTATTTACCAGTTACCAGCCTCAAAATCTTTTGTAATCTTCTGTGATTGGTTGTCCGCAAGAGAAACAGTGTTACTGACATAGCACGAAGAATTGCCAAAATTAAGTGGCAGTGGGCAGTTGCTCGTAGGACGGATGGTCGATGGGGCCAAAAAGTTTTGGAGAGGCGACCGTGTACTGGAAGACGTAGCATTGGAAGGCGGAGGCCTAGGTGAGGCCTAGTAGAGGGAGCTCTAGGTGGAGCAAAGACCTGGTCAAGGCTGTGGGAATCCGGTGATGTGGCACAGGACCGATCAGTATAGCGACGTTTGTGGGAGGCCTATATCCAGCAGTGGACGTTTTTCGGCTGAGATGATGATGATCCAAAATAATAAGAAGCTATTATGAACTCTGAAACAGGATTTGACACAGATTTAAACTGAATCAGGCTGACAAAACATTACCCACTTTAATAAAAACCTGTAACATAGGTATAAAAAATTCTTCCGCATCATGTACTTACACTTTAGTAGATACAAAAATTCACATAGACGGACAAAATTTCAGTGTTGTTTCAACTTTTATCTGAAGAATAAATATGAAGATTTGACATTTTTTCATGCGAAAGCTACCAAACTGTAATTTTATTCCTCAGTAAAAAAGTATTTGGCAATTGACAAATCATCAATCATCAATCATCAATGACAAATGGAGAAGAACGCACAAGAAACTCCATACTTGCACTTTCAAAAAAAAAAATAGGTGTTTTACAATATTTACATACATTAATATATGTGAGGACGATGCACCCAGAATAGCTCTACACACTATACTACGTACAGGTATAAAGTATTAAAAAGCATTAACAGGAAAATTAATTAATTTGATAAGTAGGAACATGGTTCTCACATAATTACAAATATTATAATATAATTGAATCAAATATAATTACAAACATAGGTAAAATACCTAATTCAACAACAACGGAACAGTGTGTGTCAATTTCAAAAAATAATAATAATAATGCAATAACTATAAATAGAAATATAAATTAACAAATTTAATTTTTACTATTTACTTTTCTACACCAAAGATTGCCCTATGGAGCAGGACCAGCATGTTTACGTGTCGTGTCGAGGATACCTGCGTCCCAGCAGTGGGAACATTATAAGGCTGATGATGAGTCAGCGTTACCTAAGATTTCGAGAGAAAATCTGTTTTTGTATATTTTCGGTCCTTCGAGCCACATTATCCGCCCTTTTTTTTCTAGATTATATTAAATGTCAGTTGGTAATATTCCCTCAAGGAAAGTCTTCCTAGAAAAACAATAATCCAAGAGAGATTTCATTATATCTTGAGCTTTGGTAAACAAAGGTCGGTAAGAGATTGCTTTTCAACGGGTATATATGTTTAATATGTGGTTTCTGTATACAATGGTTACAATGGCGGAGTTATTTTAGATGATAGCGAAATGATGACCTGAAATAGAAGAGATTGTAGTTTTCAAATATTTCAAAACATAGAGGTTAGCGGTTTAGATAAAGCATTTATAAATAATGTACATCGTTTTATAATGAATTAATCGCTTTTCTTTATTTTTTTTATCATATTCTTAATTTGCGCATTTAAGTTTTAATATTGTATTGATGCATGTATTTATTTATTAAAACTTTATGAACAAGTAAAAATCACAAGTACAAGGGCAGAATTGATGCCTTAGGCTTTTTTTAACTTTGTTGATCTTAGTTTGATGACTAAATATTTCAGATTTTTTTCACAGTCTACCTACATTTTGTCACACTACTGCGCAAAATCCTCCACTTTCTCCTTTCAAGCCTCCCTGTCTTTGGTGATCTCTGGCCAAGTCTGCCTCGCAATTATGATCAGATCATCACACCACATTCCAAAGATGAACATAGATTGTTCTATGAAATTGACAAGGTACTTAACTGCCACCTAAAAGAATAGGTAACAAGTCAATTAATACCCAAACACACGTACCGCCGTTTATAGAGTAGGTAAGTAACCCAGTTAACGATAGAAACATTCACTTAAGCCATTACCGTTAATACAGAACAAACCCATTTACACGGTTTATTTTAAGAGAGGCAACTTCTTACTTTGTTTTAATTTGCACCTTATTTTTTGTACTTGGTTTATAATCGGTTTCCGTTTCTTTTCATACACTTTTTGTATTTTAATAAGATACTTATTTTGCCCTAGCCTCTAAGTATATTGTCATAAACATTGCCATGACTAAATCTATGTAAAAGATAAAATAAAGAAAATTTACTCCTACTGGACAATTTATTTACTTATTATATACTTTATTCTACACTATAAGTTAGTTACGTTTATATAGGAAATTAAATCTAAAAAGGCATACCATGTGCGGCTTTATCGCATTCCGCGATCTCTTCCAGGCAACACATCCATCCAAACCTTTACATTTATAATATTAGTAAGATGATCCTGCTAGAAGGACCAAATCTCAGATAGTTAGATGTTCTATATTTATGTATTGTATATTATATCTGCCGCTATAAATAAATCCAAATATGAAGTGTAACCAAACCCTTCGGATGTTTAAGATAAAATTATATGCTCGTAATCTGAGAAGCCACCACCAACACAACATTATTATATCCGACTAAACAATAGTTTCTATTTCATTGTTTGTGAACTAGCTTCTGCCCGCGACTTCACATGCGTAAAAAGTGTTTTACTATCGCAAGGGAACAATATACCGGTAAAAATATCTTATGTGTTTATCCAGGTTATAAACTATATATGTGCAATATTTCATCCGAAACGCGTTCAACCATAGGTACTTGCTTGATTGAAACACAAACAATCAAATAATGGGTAAACGTAGCGTGGGACACCCTCAGGCTAGGTGGAGTGACGATCTTCGCAGGGTGGCTAGTAGCAGCTGGATGAGAGCTGCCAAAAATCAAGACCAATGGCGTGCGATTGAAGAAGGATTTGTCCAGAAGTGGAGTGATATAGGCTGATGATGATGACAAAAAAAAATTATAATATTAGTAGAATTTTCTCAGAAATCGGACCATCCAATAACTTTAGATCTCAGTATAGTTAATCCTTAGCTATCGTTGGCAAAATGATAAGCACGTACGCGTGTAGGTTATTATCCTTTCCCGTTTATTATTATTATCTATTAATGGGCTTGATGAGTAATTAAGCGAGTGGTATTAATATTAAGGAAAATATAAAACAGGGTAAATCCATATTGTGGTATTTATTAAAGATCTACTTACGTTTCATAACACTCCACATTCCATCTTCACATCTTTTGATATCGCATCAGTTTATGTAACTCATTTTTATATATATTCTTTGTATTATTACATCTGGAAAGCATATTTAGTTATCTCTGACTGTTTTAAATATCTAAACTTAAATTATATTCGTAATTTATAATTCTTCTTGTAATATTTTTCTACTGTGACGTTTTATCTGACATGACATATGTCTGTCTATTTTATTTTCTTAAAGCCATAGACATACCATAGGTACCATGGACTAGACCTATACCTAGACCTTTCCTTAAGCTAGTTGTACATTATTGTAAGGTCAGAGCAGACTGACCCGCCTTTGTAAAGCCGTTTTTATTCGCTCTGTTCTGATTGAGATTTGAATTTGAAATTGAGAAGAGATGGCAGATCGAATGAAAAACGGGCTTCAGCTTTTTTCAGTCTTGGAACTGGTCTGAACGCTAAAAGTCGGTTAAATACTTAAGATTACCAATTTACGATTGTATCAGCAAACTCTTTATATACTATATAAGCGGCCTGTGAATTGTGTGTGTATCAAATCTTTGAAGTGCAATAAATATTAATAATTGAGTGTGGTACTTAAATGTGTGCATTTTTACTGGTACATAATTCTCCTCAGTCATCACGACGTATCAAAGGGCTCACTGTTTGGCGTATTAAGCCATAGCCCGGCCTCCACACCTCTTGCTGTCTACTCATCTACCGACCTGCTGACTGGGTGCACACACTGATAGTGCACCAACAGCCGTACTATCACACCGTGCCACATCCTGTCTGCTGACCTGCCCGATTACCTGCATGTCCGTCGTTGCTGTTTGATCTCCTGCCTACCTCGGATATTCCACGCCTTCCTGTCCGAGCTGCTGCCTGGTTAGCTGCCCACGACGTGCGAAGCCGACCCATAGTTCTGTTCTCTATATCCTTTTTAATTTCATAGCTTTAATTTAATTTTTATCTTAACTTTATTAACTTGGCTTACGTATAGCTCCACTGAGCTATACGTAACGCTACAATATCACAGTATAATAATAGGCCTATCCTAGCATGGACAGTACTGTATCATAAGATTTTGCTCTATAACATACAGGCAAAAACACAATTTTGTTGGTTACTAAAATTTTAGTTTATGTTTGTTACTTAACCAACGTTAATTGAATGAAAGTGTTGTAGAAAATAAAAGGTTACCAGCTCTAAGTTACCTGGCAACCCATAAATTGCGGTTAACTAAGACCTGATGTACCGTATGGTGACGGACGTGTACCGTATGGTGACGGACGTGTACCGTATGGTGACGGACGTAAAGAATTTCACCATCCAATATCTTCCCGTGGGTGTCGTAAGAGGCGACTAAGGGAAAAACCAGAGAATGGACAGCAGCGTTCTCTGTGCACTTTAAGAACAAACTGCGATCGCCAACCCGCCTGCCAAGCGTGGCGATTACGGCAAACCCCCCCAAACCATGAATAGCACAATCAAAAAACGGCCCCGAGTGCCCGGCAGCCCGTCTACCCTCGACTACGGTAGCGGTCGAGGCGATGGCCTGGCAAGGAGTGCAAAGAATCCCCGGAGTGGACCCGGCTACCCCAATAAACACCGACGACTGGACCTGGCAACGTACAACACGCGAACACTCCGGACCGACGAGAAGATAGCCGAACTCGAGGAAGAATTGAGCCGGTTACGATGGAGTATTATAGGGTTATCTGAGGTCCGAAGAGAGGGGGAGGACAAGATAATCCTCAAATCTGATAACCTGCTCTATTTCCAAGAGGGTGACCGGCAGTCCCAGGGTGGTGTCGGGTTTATCGTCTACAAGTCCCTTGTGAACCACGTGGTGAAGATCTAGAGTGTGTCGACCAGGGTGGCGTACCTTATACTCAGAATATCCTCAAGATATTCGCTGAAGGTCATACAGGTTTACCCCCCCAACCTCGGCACACCTCGACGACGAGGTAGAGACCATGTATGAGGATATCTCTAAAGCCATTCATGGTTTCAAAACTCACTTCACCGTTGTCATGGGGGACTTCAACGCAAAACTGGGCAAACGAGACGAGGATGAGCTGCAAGTGGGGGAATTTGGAGTTGGACGTCGGAACCACCGGGGTCACCTACTGGCCAGTTTTATGGAGAAGGAAGGCCTCTATATGATGAGCTCCTTCTTCAGAAAGAGTGAGCACAGGAAGTGGACTTGGCAAAGCCCCGATGGTGGAACTAAAAACGAGATCGACTTCACCATGTCAACTAAGAAGCAAATGTTCAATGATGTCTATATGATCAATTAGGTGAAAACTGGGACGATCACCGTATGGTAAGAGGCACATTGAACATTCATATCAAGCTTGAAAGGTCTCGACTGACGAAGTCCACGCTCCGTCCAGCACAGATCCAGATCCAAAACCCCGAGAGCTTTCAGCTCGAACTCCAGAATCGTTTCGAGTGCCTAGGGAGCTCCGTGGACGAATACAGCGATGGGTTCGTGGAAGCTGTCCATACGGTCGGGTCTATGTTTTCAAGACCCGCCCTACATATAGAAATAAAAAGCTTTCAGATCCTACTCTCAAGCTAATGAAGGAGAGGCGTGAGATGATCCTGCAGTCATCAGACGATGCGGTGAAATACCGGCAGCTAAATAGACGGATCTCAAAGTCCTTGAAAACCGACCTCCGCCGCTTTAATACCGAAAGCATTAAAGATGTTATCGAGCGGCATAAGGGCTCCAAGGTCTTTGCAAGAGATCTGTCTATTGGGCAAAGCCGGCTCACAAAACTGAAGACCGATGATGCCAGGATTGTATCCGCCAAACCGGAGCTTCTGAGGGAGATCGAGAGTTTCTATGGGCAGTTGTACACGTCAACCAGTAAACCCGTTGCGAATCTAGCAAACGACCCAAGAGCTAGATTGACTCGACACTATACCGAAGATATTCCGGACGTCAGCCTGTACGAGATTATGATGGCTCTGAAACAGCTTAAAAACAACAAGAAGCCGGGTGACGACGGTATCACGGCTGAACTCCTGAAGGCGGGTGGAAAACCAGTCCTTAAGGCGCTTCAGAAGCTGTTTGATTCCGTCATACTCGAGGGCAAAACGCCACAGGCATGGTGCAGGGGCGTGGTGGTCCTCTTCTTCAAAAAGGGTGACAATGCCCGGCTGAAGAACTATAGGCCCATCTCACTTCTTAGCCATGTCTACAAGTTGTTTTCAAGAGTCATCACGAATCGTCTCGCGCGCAGGTTTGACGATTTCCAGCCTCCCGAACAAGCCGGATTCCGAAAAGGCTTTAGCACCGTAGACCACATAAATACGCTGCGGCAGGTTATACAGAAGACCGAAGAGTATAACCTGCCTCTCTGCTTAGCGTTTGTGGACTACGAGAAAGCCTTCGATTCGATCGAGACTTGGGCTGTACTGCAGTCTCTCCAACGGTGCCAGATCGACTATCAGTACATTGAGGTGTTGAAGTGTTTGTACAGAAACGCCACCATGTCAGTCCGTCTTCAGGATCAGACCTCGAAACCAATATTTCTCCAGCGTGGCGTGAGACAGGGAGATGTCATTTCTCCGAAACTGTTCACTGCTGCGCTGGAGGATGTATTGAAGGTTCTGGACTGGAGGGGCCTAGGCATCAATGTTAATGGCGAGTACATTACTCACCTTTGGTTTGCCGACGACATAGTGGTCATGGCTGAGACCATGGAGAGCCTTAATACAATGCTCGATGACCTCAGTAGAGCTTCCGAAAGAGTGGGTGTGTATGAGCAGTATTTTTTGTTATGCAGGTTTTGCTTAGGATTAATTGAATTGAAGACCACGCTTGGTAGAATGTCACTTGTAAAATGTGATTATAATTATATCATCATCATACTTATCTTGTCCAAATTTATTTTGGGACAGGGCTAATGTCTTCTTCTTCCATACTTCTCTGTTCTTTATTGACATCCTTCACTCATAAATTTCTATGGACATATATGGGATCATAATGTAAGAACAAAAATTCAAAGGACCCTTTAACCTACATCCCAAAGATGCTTTAATTTTCTATACATGCAGAAAGAAAAGCCACCACTTCTCAAGCAACTTGATTTCAGAAGAAGACATCAGTTTCCACCACATTTTATTAAAAACTTAAGCTGCAGCAGAGTGATAATTATTACTGGCCGGTTGCCAACCGAACACAATTTCGTCCATTTTTGTCCACTACATATTTATCATGGACGCCGATTCATCCAGTATCTTTTGACACTAATTGAACTGTTTATCATAAGCCTGCTTGATTGTGTTATTGTTTTGATTTATTTTGTGGACGTGACTTACGAAGCTACTGCTGACTGCAGACCACTAGTTACAACAACATCCCATCCATTATACTTCATTTATACTACTGGTAACTACTTAGGACTAGTTAGGCCTTCTAATATTGTAAATGTGAAAGTCGGTAAGTTTGAATTATCAGGTATTTTGTTCATCAATCACACAAAAGAATACAAGTACACTCACGGCCATGCTATTTTGATCCATGCAACATAGCATAGGTACTTTATATGTCAGTAGTACGTTCTCATGGGATACATTTGAAATTATACCCCGGCGAATCCGTTGGCAAAACCTATGTAGGCATGCACTATTGACCGTATTTGGCTGGAAATAGACTAAAACGGTGTCAACAAAACAGTATCGTTTTAACCATAATTTTAGCTCTAGGAACTTACGTTCGATATTTACATACGGCCTGGACTGTTTTTGCGTTGGTAGCGCACACCGCAATTTGCATAAAACGCTATCTAACGATATTTCGTTTACTCATTTTGAGTTGCGTAAATAACTGCGGGTTTTCAGTACTTAGCAACTAAGCAACAAGAAGTCGCTAAGTACCGAAAACCCGCAGTTCAGTTTCAGCTTCGTTTCAGGCTCCTGCAGACATGCGTGACGCAAAAACGACACCACGTTAGTAGTGTTTTTTAAAAAATAAAACAGATTCTGAATCGCTGCAATGAGACACCGTGAGCGACATATTTAGTAAAAAATATTATTATACAAGTGTTCAAGTCAAATAAATAAATTTTCGAAACAGACTCAGTTCATGTCAGTGGTCTGGCCTGAACAGAAAACTTCGGAAGTGGATTGTATCTCTCAATAGTTCAGTCAATGAAGCCCACAGCTCCACCGTGCCCATTTGTGATTTATAGCCTTCAGAGCCCCCAATACCAACTGCAGAATAACATGAATGTGAGGCCGAAAAATATACTGATATGTACCTATGTATATATGAAGAGGTATATATGTATATATGAATATGATAGGTGCCTGTTTATATTTTTTTTCACAATATTTATTTTTGTATTTTTACGTAACCAATTGAATTGATCCTGTTTTCGGTACGTAAATTAAATACAGATTGCCAGTTACTGTAGTAGTTATTACAGACAGCATGTTATAAAACATAATGAAGATTTAAAATTGTTTCATTGTTTAAAAGTGGAAAGAAATCTCTGGAAATACTGATCTGTTTATGCAAATTCTTTTACTGGTAGAAAGCAGTGCCGTAAACGCTTTTTTATCCGGATAAATGGTTTCTGTCTACGGAAGCCAAGCCGCGGCTTAATACTCTAGGATACAGGTGAATCAATTTTTGATTTCCTAAATTAGAAATAACATGGAAGCAAAAATCAATCATTACATACATGGAAGGCGGAACCGCTAATACTTATTAGCGGTTCCGCCTTCCATGTATGTAATGTCAGTTAAAAGTCAATAATAGTCCATAATCAAATGAGTCATTGTGTAGTGTATAAATTATGAATTAGGGCATGTAACGTGTGACGAAAGGCTTCGCCGCGTCCCTAAACCAAATATTAGCCACAAATATCTGCCAAAAGGTGGATTTAGGAAGTAAATACAAGGGTTCGCCACGCTAGAATAAATAGTACATTAGTGAATTATCCCTACCTATGTAATACAAATATTAAAAACTTACCTCATTCATACTGGCACTCACTCACACCATATTAATACGAGATTAGACTAAATTATAATTAACTTAATAATTAAACTTGTTATACGATAACTACCACGACACGTTAGATTATTCGCTTCCAAAGCTAAACCCTATGTCTCTCTAGCACTCTGGTATCATCACTCCTACGTCTTCTCTCACTCGTCACAATCAGACCGTACTCTCTGCCCGCCTAAAGTCAAGTGTCGCACCGTCGTCTCCACAAGCCCGTCGCCAATCTCACAATCTGCTTTCTCTTCAGTTCAGTTTTTTTGTGCATCGCTTAATTGTTTTGGGTCTGGTTCGTGTTAGAAATCAGATATTCCAAGACTCTTTAGAATATTACTTTTGTCTTGACAGCTTTTACTTTAAAAAGGCAATTTATGAGCATCTTTAGAAGGTTGGGTTCGTGTTCCATAGTTTATGACATAGCCTGTCAAACCCAAGGGTCCGCGTCTCAATGTGTTCAACACATCTGGCCGGCCATGCGTAGTTTTTAAATATTAAAATATAGAGATAAATGACGTGTAGTCACAACCGCAATACCACAGAAACTGCATAACGCGATAACTTTTCACGGTGCATTCGGTCTTGATGTGACCAAACTGCAGGCACTTTAGGACTTCTCAATTCTATATTCACTGATAGATATAGACTTATTGTTTAACTGAGAACAACCCTGAAACCATGTAAGAAAATAATTCAGTCTAGTTACCTATGCGAAGAAAATGTACGCTAACCAAACCTAAAAAAAAGCTACGGCAACAAATATTTTAACAAATTTCAAAGTTGAGTCTAGCTATCACAGTTCATGAGAAACAGCCTGGTGACAGACAGACGGACAGTGCAGTCCTAGTAATATTTTCCCGACTTTGTCTTTGGGTACGAAACCCTAAAAAATGGTCCACCAGATTTGGAGACTGCCATGTTGTAACAAGGCAAGTTATAAGCTAGTTATAATTGAAAATGGAGTATGGACTTCCAAAATATTTCTATGTGCTTTATCAGAAAATAATCTGATAATCTCTCTTTCTCTATCAGATAATCTCTATTTGCCATTAATTTAATACTGTTTAGAAATGTCTGGTCCATATTAAGAGAAGAGCTTTTGACAAAGTGTCAATTGATTACAGATGACATGACAGAGTGTCACTTTGACCTAGAGCCCCAGGTTTACAATCCCTGGTGTAAAGTAAAGACAAATGATTGCTGGCGAGTCTACCCTGTCTACGGAGTAGACTATGCTACGGCGTAGCTCGCCACTGCTACGGCAGAGCACTGCGCTGCTACGATTGTTGTCTTGACATAGTACTACACGTTGTAACATCTTTGATGGAGGATCTTGTTTAAGTTTATGTGAATGTTGAAAGTAAGTGGGCATAAAATTCTTGTTTATCAGCGTTGTTGCTGGAAGAGACGGTTCATTTATAGAATGTTTTATTTGAATTTATGAGCAAATACAACTTGTTTAATATTGCATATGACATGTGATGAGGTAACAATAACAATAATGAAAACATGTTAAATAATTATTCTAAAGTGAACTACCACAGATTATAATATAAAATAGGTATTTAGACTTTTGTACCTTTATTTTTGCAACGTCATTGCTGCTGGAGATAGTCCATATCGATCGGATCTGTCCTTTCCCATTCAGCGGACTCAAGCGGTTCTCATCAAGTAATTGGTCCGCCTTTTAAGAGACTTTTCAATGCTGTAAATGATTTTAGGTATGCACCATGCACAATATTTGCTACATAATTAAATTTCCAAACGAAACAATCCCATCATACATTTCTAAGGCTATATCTAAGAATAGTTATTCCAATGTGAAGTTTTATCTTTCCTGCACCTCGCTGCGGCAGACTCATGCATGGAGCGTCCGAACGAGTGACCGCTGTATATCACTGACAGGCAACTAAACTGGTCGTGGTCACAAGTGTTAAGGCATAACATGAGATCATAGGATCGATTCCTTAGTCAGGCAAAGTATCATTGGGTTTTGCATCTGGCATTTCTCAATAGCGTATAGGGAAGCCAACCCTAATTTCAATATAGGATAATTTAAGAAAAACTAAAATTTTATCACCTGGTAATTTAGTTACAGTCAAAAGGCTGACTGTGGATAGTGGCTTAATGATGGCTATAGAATTGTGGGTGTGGGTACTAAAGATTTACCTCTGTCTGACCCTTGGGGAAAACAGGCGTGAAGTTGTGTTATGTCTATGTAGGTAAACTTGAAAATAAAACGTTCCCAATATATTTATAAGTCAAAGTTTTATCGTTCCTCTCCCTCGCTGTGGCAGACTGATGCATGGAGCGTCTGAACTAGCGACCGCCCTGTGTTTCACTGACGGAGAACTAAACTGTTCTGTAATGCTACATTTTTAAGCCACGTGTTTCAAATTCATTGGCGGTTTTTAAAAGAAAGTAAAGTTAAATGTATACGTGTATTGAAATATCTTGTGGTATTTATGCCATATCTACTAACGATTTTATAACACTATACAAACCATCATCACATCTTTTGATATTGTATCAATTTGTGTAACTCATTTTTATATATTCTTTGTGATATTACATCTGGAAAGCATATTTAGTTATCTCTGACTGTTTTAAATATCTAAAACTTAAATTATATTCGTAATTTATAATTCCTGCAATATTTTTCTACTGTGACATTTTCATGTGACATGACATCTGTCTGTCTATTTTATTTTCTTAAAGCCATAGACATACCATAGGTACCATGGACTACCTAGACCTTTCCTTAAGCTAGTTGTACATCAAAAACGGCTTTACAAAGGCGGGTCAGTCTGCGCTGACCTTACGTCAGCGCAGACTGACCCGCCTTTGTAAAGCCGTTTTTATTCGTTCTGGTCTTATTGAGATTTGAATTTGAAATTTAGAAGGGATGGCAGAACGAGAGAAAAACGGGCGTCAGCTTTTTTTTTTGGTCATGAATCTGGTCTAAACGCCAGGAGTCGGTGATACTGTGTATTATAATACGAAGTGTATTTTCTATTTCTAAAACTCTTAAAAACTGTGAGCTACCAGCACATGTATAACTAATATTATCTGAAGTGCTCCAATAATATATTTTGTGTGTGTTATTCTAAGTATCATTTGTCTGAATTTAAATAACCTTTTATCTTAATTTTATTAACGTGGCTTACGTATAGCTCTCCGGAACTATACGTAACGTTACAATCTTCGTGGCACTTTCGGAAAGGGGCGACGGAATGGTAATTTACAAATAAAGTTCGGAAAATTTATATTTTAGTGCAAGTAAAAGGCACTTTTGATCGTTAATGGTTAAAAATAATAATTAGTAATTCAAATTGTTGCGTTTTCTAGTTAATCATTTTGTTCTGTATAATTTTTGCATTCCATTAATAATAAAATACACAGTTTGTTGTTTGAAGATATGAGATATTGTTAATGGACAAACAGTTATATTGGAATATGTTTGTGGCATTTTGCGAAAATGTGTGACAGCATGTTTTTTTTTTTAATAAAGTTGCTTGGTTTGATGCTCTAGTGTAGTCAATTTATTGTTTACCACAGAATTTAATTTGTGCTTGTCAATAATGTTATGTTTTTAAGGCAAATGCGTGTATTAAATTATTTGAGATTATAAACGGAAGGTGCAGAGTCGAAATACCCCAGTGTATGTTGAAATATTTTAGTTATAGTTAGCGGAAACGGGTGACGAAATATAAATGTTCAGTGAATTGGTATTTTAATTCAAACAGCTTGTTATTTACCACGTTCACCGCCTAGGATTTGGCTCCCGCGGGTCACAATGGCTTTTTAATTGTTTTTATAATTACGGCAGCGAACGTGTTAAAACAGTAAAGAATGTCTGTTTTTCATGATTCAAAACAAATTCTCCAAAGCGTCGTCTTCGCCACAATCACCGTTATTCTCACATCCAGCAGACTCCTGCAGCTCTCACTAGGTCATCAATTCACCTTGTGGATGGGGTAACCTATGTCCAGTAGCGGATATATTTCGTCTGAAATAATGATTATGATTATAATATTATTGTTATTATATTATAATAATAATATTAACTTTAAAACTTTCACGTTTCATAATTAAAACGTCGGGCGAAATAGGTAAACAAACAATCGAAATCATCGCGTTAAATTTCCCGTGATAATTATATTGTTTTTGATTATGATTATGTTTAATTTATAACTTAGTTGTTGGTGAGCCTAATTTAAATAAATAAATCTTCTGGTACTTCAAAATATTATACTCCGACCAGATGAATTCAATGACCGACGGTTATGGCGATGCGTATAGACAGCGGCTATATCTAGCGATGATCTTACTACTAAATGAACATGACGATGTTGAGACCTTATCATCATCATCAGCTTTTTTTAATGTTCCTACTGCTGGGATAACGGCATCCTCTCTGTGAGAGGGAATGGGCCTTAATCCACTACGTGGGCCCTGTGCGGGTTTGTGGATGTCACGTGTCTTCGAGTTTTTGTTTCTAGGACATGCCGGTTTCCTCACGATGTTTTCCTTTAGTGATATTATAAGTGGAAAAGGAAACATTTACATTAAAACATGTTAAGACTTAAATTAAAGTCCTGTTCCTCTTTTACGTCCCTACTTCAGTACCCTATACTTCAACGTTACTCGTGAGTCCAACCACCACTACATTGTTGGAATATTTAAACGCAATACATTCAAGCAGCTGGCCCCAACTCGTTTCATATATCAGCGACTCCGTGTGGGCTATTTCTAAGAAACTTTTAAGAAAATTTATGTATACGAACTCTGAAATGTAGCCATGTCAAAACTCTGTCGCTATCATTTATTAAAGCTAGCTTGGAGACGTAAAGACTATTAAAGAATTATTTTATAAGAAAATTCTATATTTATCCCAGCGTCTGCTTGATACCGAAATTTTAAATCATTTACAGTAAGATTAAACTTTTAGACTAAAATACATAAATTCTGGAATAAAAGAAATTATTCAGACTTATTTATTATTTATTTTATTATTTATTTATTTCAAAAAACAGGTATTTGTACATACTTAATTGTGGATACTTAATCTATAATATGAACATGTAGTAGGTTATAACAAATCTGTGGGTGTGGTTCTGTTCTCCTAGGTAAGTTGCAATGCAACCTGTGTTTAGGTGAAACAGTGCCGGCCCCATAATTGAATATCTACCAATGAATAACATGTTACAAAGTAAAGTTAAGGAGGTTAAACAATTTCTAGTATTTTTTTTCAATTTTGAATTAATTAAGACTTAATCTAGATTTGTGTATGTGAGTTTAACAGTATGTGTGTGTTATGTATTTGTGTCTGTATATTTGTGTTGTGCATGTTAATGTATGTGTTATGTAATGCATGTATTGTGTAAATTTGCGCCGTAGATATATTTGTGAGTTGACTGATTAGCAACCATAGTAATAATTAAGGTACTAGATAGGGCTTAACTTTTTCTTCTGTCTCATCATAGGATTTCCCTAAGAGGCATGAACGAATAACTGATTTAATTTTATTAATTAACTACCCCCGTAAAAATATTAAGGCAAGACTTTTCTAAATGATTAGAATTTATGTTCACTAAGCTAAAAGCTGAGTCACGATGAATAAAAAATAAACGGGAGAGACAACATTTTTAAAATTCTCCACGATGCGACTCGTAGTAATAATCTATAGAAACCTATACTTTGTATGTACGATACTAACTTATAGGAATCGATAGTTTTCTACTTAGTCCTCTTACTTGATGCGACTTGAAGTTGCTAAAGAATAATCTTTAGCAACCTGTACTTTGCAAATACGGTAACAACTTACAAGATTCTCTTCTACTTAGATATATCATTTTCAGTTTGAAAATCTAGTAAAGAAAGTGGGATAGAAAAAGATGGCAACAAAAAAATAACCAAATGGAATGGAATGCCTTTTAGATTGTCATTTTTAGGGTTTCGTACCCAAAGGGTAAAAACGGGACCCTATTACTAAGACTCCGCGGTCCGTCTGTCTGTCTGTCCGAATGTCTTTCTGTCTGTCTGTCTGTCACCAGGCTGTATCTCATGAACTGTGATAGCTAGACCATTGAAATTTTCACAGAGAATGTATTTCTGTTGCCGCTATAACAACAAATACTAAAAACAGAATAAAATAAATATTTAAGTGGGGCTCCCGTACAAAAAACGTGATTTTATTGCCGTTTTTTGCGATAATGGTACGGAACCCTTTGTGCGCGAGTCTGACTCGCATTTGGCCGGTTTTCTATTATATTCCTTGCGTTATTTTACTTCATTGAGCCAAATATTTTTGAAATTTATAGCACAGGAAGTTTTTTTTTTTTTTTTTATTCATTATAGGCTCGCGCTTGACCACTATCTCACCTGATGGTAAGCGATGATGTGGTCGACGGTGGATTGGAAGTGTGTTGAATAAATAATTGGGGCAAAGCATAGAAATTACTTACATTCGTAACATTATTAAAAAAAAATATGATTCAAAATCAGGTAGATGAACAGTTTAAATACGTGAAATTATTTGCTAAAATTTAAAAAAAAAAAAGTCCAATTAATATTGCATTTATTACAAATAATATAATTATACTACTCACATTTGATCCCTTCAGCAAAGCCCTTTCACATGAACAAAAACGTTTCACCATTTCAAAAATAACAATTCAAGACATCATTATTCTACAAGAAAAATCCAAACTAGAAAGCAATTAACAGGAAAACAACAACTAGATTAGTTGCCAGAACAACACGAGCTCTGAAGATACGAGGAAGTTCATAAAATATAAAATGGCCGAGGAAGATGAGTTCATCCCAGCGTAATAGATTAGGTTATTAATAAATTAAATTATTGACATTTACGGAGAAATTATTATCTTGAACGCTTAATTATGAGTCAGGGGTATATTGGGACATAATTTGTTCGGTAGGTAATAAATGTAACTTCTTGACTTACTCTAGTTTGCTTGGGTCTCAAAAATGTTAAAAAAGTAACTTCTATCAGCCGTAACTGATGTCAAAAGTCCAAAATGTTTGGGATTCTCCACGATAATAGTTTCTTGTTTGAGTCGTGTTGTAAAGATTTTTATTTTTATTTTAGGTTGCTGATATAAATCGATAGGATATAATCCCTTTTTATTTTATTTATTTACGTGTCGTCATTTTTTTAAAGACGTAAACCCAACTTCTATAAAATTCATTGGGAAATTATTAACCGGGCGAAAAATTTACTGTATGGGCGACTATTATACTAAGTAATACCTTTTAGGAGGTTTTTGTGAGCTGCGATAATAATAATAGTTACATACTTTAATTGTATTTGGGGTTCTATTTTAGCATATTATTCTTTTGAAAATAGCTGAACCCCCATCGAGGCGACATCGCTGTGCAGCGCGGGCGTTCGTGTGTATTCGTGTTTTCAACGAATTATTCCAAGAGCGAGCGAAGCAACCTCAGGAGCTTAGAGGACCCCGACACGGATAGCTGAGGTTCAAAGGGGATGATGAGTCCTTCATGTAAGGCTACTTTAGACCTTGCAGACAGTAAAAGGAGTCCCGCAACTTTTATTTCAAGTCGCTGTTTTAAACATTTTTATTCGCCCACTTAGTATTTTAGTAAGCTAGCTTTTATATTCAGTATTTTATACAACTTTAATTTAAATTGATTTTCGCTCGTTTAAATACTATCTATATTCATTTAGAGATGTGAATTCTCAAACTACAGTTTATCGATATTTACCATCCATATTGCCTACTGTTATGATAGAAGGACAGCCATTCAAGTATTTAGCAAGAACAATAACTATTCGATACTTCAATATTTAGTACTCACTATTCTAATGCCCGTTTTCGGTAACACTAAATGAACACCTAAATATATTATTGCCCTGTTGGATTTTCAACTCTCTGCTCTGAGCCAAGCGTTAAAAATCCAATACAGTCAGTACTTTTATTTAGGCTTTCATTCGAGTGTCGGTGAAGACGACCATAACTGTTACAGTTAATCGAAGAAATGCATATATACATAAGTTAGTTGGCTGTTATATTCAACGCACGTTCGAGTCAATGTTATTGTAATGGTAATGGATACAAGCGATGGACTAAATGCCCATGATTTGTAAAGCTGAACTGTTACTGTGTCCATTTGCTGGAATAACATAATTGTGCCTTGTCCTGATGATAATTCCTAACGACATTACGTCACTGTAGGAAGTTCTTTTGGTGACTTAAGATTTAATGTTCAGATTGTGAGCACAAGACTTGATCTTGTTTGGGGTTCATTTTATAGATTTTCTAAATGAATGATTACTCTTTCTCAAGTTGTTACTTTACTTTTGAAATTACTTTTAAACAAAAAAGTTGAGCACTGATATTCTTGACTCCTTTAAAAACTAACATATTATGCTCATAAAGTTAAGCATAAACGATGCTGTGTAAAGTTGATTCGCATTATTTTACTATTTGCTTTACAGTTTTCCTTCTATGGCCAATCGGTCATAGGGACGAGCCCAAATTACCATGCCAGCGTTTCTTATGCTTGTTTCGGTTTATTACCTTATTCTTTGTCTCGATGATGCCCAATGTCGGAGGCATCGCCCTTCTTCGGGCACCCATTGTGCGGTGATCAATAGGCCAAACTTGGTTATCTATGTAACATAAGTTCGCAGCATAACTTGCAGAAGTACTAGTTTATGTCACTCAAAATTAGATGCATCATTTAAATAATTCCCCGTGTCACCAGACCGTCCTTAGCAACAGTCACTCCTCTCTTTTCTCCTCTCCTCAGCTATCTTAACATATTGCCCTCCATTATCAAATTGTCTGCATAATACAGTTCCTGGAATGTGGCCAGTGATGTTATGCAGGCGGAAAAACAATTTCTCGTACTTCACATACTTTCTTACAGGAAATTAATTTACAAAAACAAATGCCTTTTTATATAGAGGACTACGTGATGAAAACCACCCACCCACCAACCTCACTCCCACCACTGTGACCAAGCGTGGTATATTAAAAACCCCTCTCCTCCCCCTGAAAGGTTCACATAGTATGGGTACGTACTCTTACCTATGGGATAGTCTACAGAAACAATGCGGGAAAAATATTATTCGGATAAACTAAAAATAAATAAAAAAATAGCCTATTTGGTTGCCTGATAAATAAATAAATAGCCCTGAGTAAGATATTTTCCACCAGGTTTTATAGAAACCTACCCCAAATCCGTGCCTGATTCAATAAGCAACAACAGGAAATTAATACTGGTATACCGGAGACTCGTATTAGATTCTATTTTCATTCAATCGTGTGTTTGTTAATTAATGAAGGCTCTATCTGTTCGAGCAAATTAATACGGCCTTGTGTTGGTATAACTATGAGTAGACATTTTGTTTGAGAATCGACCCTAACGCCTGCCTTCCACTGCGAGCGGAACGGGCTCCGTACGGAATCAGTTTAACTAGCAATTGCGAACTGCATAGAATTGCTTCCACTGAATAAGCGTCAGCGGAGCGGACTAAACGAGTTCAAAGAGTCACGAAAGTGTTCACAGAGTCGAGCGGACTCCGCTTGATTCGCAAAACTGATTTTCATACGAGCACTTCATACGAACACCACCGCAAGCGAGTAAGTGGAGAGAATTGAGCTAGTTAAAATAGGTCTGCTGTGTCATGGCGTCACACGCTAGTTTTAAACGGATTCGCACACTCCGGAAAGTCTGCTGGTAGTGGAAGGAAAATGCCGAAACTCTTTCTTAGTAGAAGTGCACAACATTTTACTCCGGTTCGCTCAGTTCGTTACCTACGTTGCCGCTCATTACCCTTTTTTAGTGGAAGGCGAGCATTATTTCTGAACTAAGATTCTTGAAGTTAAGTATTTGTCAAACTCTACTTTAGCCTGAAAACCTTTCAAGATTTGGGAAGATAGTAGGGTTGGGACGATCCTAACACCAAATACTTTACGCATGGACAGAGATTTTTACCAGACTTCAAAAAAAGGAGGCGGTTCTCAATTCATCGGAATCCATTTTTTTTAATGTATGTTACCCGATTACTCAAAGACGCCTGGAACATACATACATAAACTCACGCCTTTTTTCCCATAAGGCAGAAACAACAGAACGCCACCTGCTACGATCCGATACATCAAGTCATACGTTTTGGAAAATTCTTCTTTTGTTTGAAAGGGTATACTGCCCAGGCAGTCCCATAGTCAGGATCTGATGATGGGATCCTGGAGAAATCGGGGGAACTCCTCAAATATTAAAAGCCAATGTATAGCAAATTTTGGTATTTTCATCAACAATGCAAGCATTCGCACTCAAAAAGTATCATTTGGTGAAGTAGAACTGACGAAGAAGACCACAGATTGTCACTGGAACTCCTTGATAAGTTTGTCATGGGTAGAACATATCTCGAACCGACTATGATAAAGTTTATACTTATAAATAATTGGTACTTATGAAAATGGTACCATCGAACTGATCTGATGATGAAGCAGGAATGTAGGCACTTGAACTTGTGGTATTCTGCTTTACAAATCCACATTTTTTAGTATGTTCACATTTATTACACTATACAAACCACATCTTTTTTATCTTTTGACTCATGTGACTCATTTTTATGTATCTATTCTTTGATACTGTTAGCACCTGAAAAGCATATTTTTAGTTATCACCGATTGTTTTGATACCCACATGTTAATTTATATTGCTAACTAGATGCCCCACGCGGCTTCGCTCCCGTCAACTGGCCACCTATCTACCCATCTACCCTACATACATGATTGTTGCGTAAATTTATCCGTTTACGCAGCGCACGCAACGGAAGCTCTCTATAAGGAATAATTTTGCCCGTTTTTGCAACATTTTTCATTTATGCTCCACTCCTATTGGTCGTAGCGTGATGTTATATAGCCTATAACCTTCCTTGATAAATGGACTGTCCAACACAAAATTATAATATACTTTTCAATTCCAACCAGTAGTTCCTGAGATTAGCGCGTTTAAACAAACCAACAAACAAACTCTTCAGCTTTATTATATTAAAAGTATAGATTTGTAAAATTTTGGAATATTTTATACTCTGACATTTTCATTTGACCTAACATATGTGTGTCTAATTTATTTTCTTAAGCCATAGACATACACACATACCATGGACTAGACCTTCTTTAAGCTTGTTGTACATTATAATAAGGACAGCGGCAGACTGCCCCTCTGTAAACCGTTTTTAGGGTTCCGTCGCCAAATGGCAAAAAACGGAACCCTTATAGATTCGTCATGTCTGTCTGTCTGTCTGTCCGTCCGTGTGTCACAGCCACTTTTTTCCGAAACTATAAGAACTATGCTGTTGAAACTTGGTAAGTAGATGTATTCTGTGAACCGCATTAAGATTTTCACTCAAAAATAGACAAAAAACTATAAATTTTAGGGGTCCCGATACTTGAAACTGAAACTAATAATTATTTTTTCATCAAACCCATTCGTGTGGGGTATCCATGGATAGGTCTTCAAAAATGATATTGAGGTTTTAAATATTTTTTTTTTCTAAACTGAATAGTTTGCGCGAGAGACACTTACAAAGTGGTAAAATGTGTCCCCCCCCCCCCTGTAACTTCTAAAATAAGAGAATGATAAAAGTAAAAAAAAATATATGATGTACATTACCATGTAAACTTCCACCGAAAATTGGTTTGAACAAGATCTAGTAAGTAGTTTTTTTTTATCTATATCTATAAAAGCGAAAGGTGACTGACTGACTGACTGATCAATCAACGTACAGCCAAAACTGCTAAGCCTAGAAGCATGAAATTTGGTAGAAAGGTTCCTCAAGTGACGTTAGTGTGCACTAAGAAAGGATTTATGGAAATTCCACCCCTAAGGGGGTTAAAAGGGGGTTGAAAGTTTGTATGAAAAATCTAATTTCTTCGACCAACATTCTTGAAACTTAGCACAAATTGTATTCTAAGTAAATGATAATGATTGACATTATTAGTTTTTTGAAACTACCATAATTATTAGATTTTCCATACAAACTTCAACACCCCCTAAATGATGATTTAGGGGGTGTTGAAATTTGTATGGAAAATCTGATTTCTTTTGTCAATTAACGTGAAACTTGCCACAAACATTAACCTAAATGAATAATAAAGGTTGCTAATATTATTTTTTGAAACTACCCCCAAAAGATGATTTTGGGGATGTATTTTTTTTTGAGGAATATGATTTCTTAGGTGAATAAACATGAAACTTGACATAAATAACATTCCTAATGCTAATGCTACTGTAATGCCTCTTCACCTGTCCGATCATGACACAGCACAAATGTTGAGTTTTCCCTTGAAACATAAGATACAAAACCGGACAACTTATTTTTTCTACAAAAGAGATTATAGCTTGAATAATATCCAGAAATTTAAGGAATGCTTACGAGATGTGTCATGGTCGGAGGTCTACGGTGAGAAAAACTTAAATATGGCATTCAATTCTTTTCACGAATTATTAGGTATATTCTATAATTTATGTTTCCCAAAAATAAAGGTGAAAGTAAATAGTAGTAGTAAAAAGAAACTGAACTGGATAACCAAAGGTCTAAAACAAAGTTGCAAAACAAAAAGGTTTCTGCGCTATCAATATTATAAGAGCAAAAACTTACGAAATAAAACTAAATATATACAATACTCAAAGATTTTACAGAAATGCGTTTACACATCAAAAAAGAACGCAAACATTAAATTCATAAACAATAGTGAAAACAAATGTAAAGCGGTCTGGAGAGTAATAAAGGATGAAATAGGGAACAATTACGATAGAGACAACATATAAAATATTCTACTTGATAACACAGTACTTTCAGATCCTGTAGAAATAGCAACAGCTTTCAATAACCACTTTACTAATACGGCACAATCTTCGAGTAAGGGAGCAAAAATAAACAGTAACGAATGTTCAATAGTCCATTCGATGTTCCTTAAACCTGTGTCCGAAAATGAAGTTAGAGCAGAGATTATGTCATTGAATAACACAAACTCCGAAGGTTATGACGAAATTAACACGAAAATCATTAAAGCATGTACTAATGAACTTATTGAAGTCCTGACATATTTAATTAATTTATCATTCTCACTTGGCATTTTTCCTGAAGCACTAAAGCTGTCAATTGTTAAACCACTTTATAAAACCGGTGAAAAATCAGACGTCAACAACTATCGCCCAATAACTTTGATACCTATTCTATCTAAAATCTTCGAAAAGTGTATGTGTAAAATTTGGGCGCATGGTTGGCGCAGTGGTTGAGCGATTGACTGCTGCGCTGCGTGTCGCGGGTTCGATTCCCGCACGGAACAAATATTTGTATGACCTACAGATAGTTGTGCCGGCTCTGGGTGTTTGTGTATGTGAGTTTATATGTTTGTAAACGCACCCACGATACAGGAAGAAATTCCTAGGGTGGGGAAACGTTAAAAAAAAAAAAAAAAAAAAAAAAGACTGATTGAATTCTGTAATAAATTTAACATTATAAGGAAAGAGCAGTTTGGCTTACAAAAAAAAAATCCACAACGTTAGCTATCTACAGTCTTATAAAAATAGTATTAACGAATATTAATAATAACTATCTAACTACAGGGCTGTTCTTCGATCTATCTAAGGCCTTTGATCTAGTCTCTCATGACCTGTTATTACAGAAATTGGAGGCAACAGGGATTAGAGGCATTACCCTACAATGGTTGTCATCATATCTAAGTAATAGACAACAACGCGTTACTATTACTAAAATGGATACAAGTAACAATATGACATCTCACTATTCTGCTTTGAAATCCAATAAACAAGGCGTCCCACAAGGAAGTGTACTAGGCCCTATCTTATTCCTATTGTATATAAATTCTATCACCACCATAACTAATCATAAATGTATACTATTCGCTGATGACATCTCTATTATTGTGACATCTGATAAGAAAAATAATACAATTAAAGACCACGAGACAGAAATTAATAATGAGATTGAAAGATTAATAAAATGGCTCAAGGAAAATAACTTATCCATTAATCTAAAAAAGTCCGTTTATATACAATTCAATAAATCAAATAATGCAAAACACAATATTAAAATGAATATACATAGAATTCACGAAGTAACGCAAACAAAATTTCTAGGAGTAACCCTGGATCAAGACATCAACTGGAAAGCACATGTTCATACAGTATCCAAACGAATAAATAAGTTTGTATATGCATTGAAACAGATTAGAAACATTACAAACATTAAAACGTCTATAACAACATATCATGCATATGTTGAATCAGTGCTACGCTATGGCTTAATTATGTGGGGACACAGCACTGATCAAAATAGGGCATTTGTCGCACAAAAGAGATGTATAAGAGCATTATGTGGCCTTAAGCCCGACGAATCTTGCAGGCCGATGTTTTAGAAACTTGATTTGTTACCGCTACCGTCCGTTTATATTTTTGAAATTTGTTTGTTTGTGTGGAGGCATAGGGAATTGTTTGCGAAAGCAAGCGATATGAACTCTCGCAGCAGGCGCGACCCCCACAGGCTCGTGTTAGATGTCCTTCCAAAGCTTGCAAAATATAATAAAAGCTGTATTTTTATGTGTGTCCAGGTATACAATAGAATACCAATTGAATTAAAAACTTTAAATACAAGAATGTTTAATAATAAAGTATACAAATGGCTCTCTGCTAATAGCTTTTACAGTGTTAAGGAGTTCCTGGAACATAAAATCGCATGATGACTGATTGTTTCGTTATGCATGTATTTGCACGCTTATATCTAATAAGCAAAACATGTTTGTTCATATTGTTTACATTACCATCTTTTATACCATGTTTTTAGCAAATAAATGATTATGATTATGATTATGAAATACCAAACTAAGTAAGCAATAAAATTTGTTATTATTAGTTTTCAAAACCCCCCCAAAAGGCGATTTGTTTTTTTTTTGATGAATCTTACTTCTTGAGTTAATAAACTTGAAAATTTACATAAATATCAACTTAAGTAAACAATAAAGGTTGTCGTTATAAGTTTTTAGAAACTACCCTCAAAAGTCGGGGAGTTAAAGAGTTTTTGAAAATTCTTATTTATTGGGATAATAAACTTAATACTTGACATAAATACCAACCTAAACAAACAATAAAGGTTGACATTATTAGATTTTCGAAACTTCCTCCAAAATACGATTTAACAGGTGATAAAGTTTTGTTAAAGAATTTTATGCCTTGGGTTAATAAACTTGATAGTTGATATAAATACCAACCTAAGTAAACAATAAAAGGTTGTCTTTAAATTTTTTCGAAACAACTCCCAAAATAGGATTAAGAGGGTGTTAAAGTTTGTTAAGAATCATACTGGACAAGGTTTCGTTTTTGATGTAGAGATCATTATTTCAGCCAAAAAACGTCCACTGCTAGACATAGGCCTTACCCAAGCGCTGCCACACTGATCGGTCCTGTGCGTTTCGCATCCACCGAACTCTCGCAGCCTTGACCAGGTTGGACTTCCTAATTTGCGTTTTCCGGTTCGCAGTCGCCACTGAACTGTCAATCTTTAAGGGGGTGAAAAGGGCGAAATTAGTTTGTATGGACAATCTCATTCCGTGGAGATAACTAAATAATCAAAATTTACATAAAACGTTTTTTAAAACTACCTCCCCTTGATAGGATTAAGTGATGTTAGTTTTATTGAGGCATCTTACTGAGCAATGTAACTAACATAATCAAAAATTTAATAAGAAAAAAGGGTATATTAAGTTTTGGGGCGGATTTTACTTTGTAGCGCTAACCTAAAATGTATTATTCTTTAAGTCAAATAACGAATCGTCCCAAACCTATAAACCGTAGAACTTTACGAAACCACCTTTTTATTTGATTTAATAACAGCTTATTTTTGGTAACTCCGCCCGCGACTTCGTTCGTGTGATGGCAATCATACGAACGAAGTCGCGGGCGGAGTTAATATTATAGATATGAAAGTAACTCTGTCTGTCTCTCTCTCTACCTTCGCACGCTTAAACTGCTGAACCGATTTAGATGCAATTTGGTTCAGAGATATTTTATGACCCTGGGCAGGACATAGGATAGTTTTTATTCCGGAACTCCCATACTTAAGGTGGTGGAAAGAGGGGTAGAAGTTTGTAAAGAAAACCTACAATATTATACCGCGATATAAAAAATAAGCTATTCGAATTAGTAATGCTTCGCAGACGAAGTCGCGGGCAACAGCTATTAGTACGTCATAAATCGTAAACCGCAATTTACCAAGTACGGAACCCTTCGTGCGCGAGTCCGACTCGCACTTGGCCGGTTTTTTATTCGTTCTGGTCTTGATTTCTTAATTGAGATTTGAATTTAAAAATTTAGAAGATATGACAGAATGAGGAAAAACGGGCGTCAGCTTTTTTAGCTTGAATCTGGCACTGAACGCCGAAAAGTTGTTTCCTACTTAGTATTACCCAGTGTATTTTCTAATCTGGAAACTCTCTAAACTGTAATATTCAGTATGTGAATGTGGTTAAAAATCTCTAGAAAAACTATAATTAAATAGCATTTGGACTAAGAGTACTTTTACTGCTGAATATAATCGATGTGCCAGTCCGGTACGTGGTGCAAGAGCTGCATCAGGCAAGTGAATAGCTTCGCACGCGGCCACAGTGCGCCCGCCAGCAGCACGCACAGATTCTGAACCCGCCTGCTTGACCGTCTGCCTGAGACGCCACAGCCCAGCTCATACTGATACTTTGCTGCTTGCCTTCCTGTTCTACTTGATTACTGGCTTATCTGGTTCCTGCCCATTTTGCCTGCTTGTCCGTCGTGGTGCCTGCTTACCACCTGCCTACCTCGAGCCTTCCACGAAGAAGAATTCCTTGAACAGTTCCTGACCATCGGTTGCCTGCTTAGCTGTTGTCTTCAAGCATCCAACGTCGTGTGAAGCCAGCCCTTAGTATTTTAATTCTCAATATCCTTTTTCTAAGTTTATTTTTTAATAACTTTTATATTTTAATAACGTGACTTACGTTAAGCTCGTCTGAGCTTAACGTAACGTTACAACATCCAAAATGATAAAATGTAATATGATAATCGAGTTAGATAACCAACCCGCACTGGGCCCGCGTGGTGGATTACGGCCCATTCCCTCTCACATAGAGGAGGCTTGTGTCCCAGCAGTGGGAACATTAATAGGCTGATGATGTGATGTGATGTGATAATCGAGTTTGGGCTTCTTGGAATCGGCGTGTAATTTACTTTTTTAACAAATGATTTTTATGGTAATTTGAGGTACCTAGTCAAACTAAAAAGAGAAAAATATTAATCATTTTAACAAAAAAATTAAAACCGACTTCCAAAGGAAAACACTACAAAGCGAAAAATAACTTTCTTTGCCGTGGTCGGTGGCGAAAAATTAAAAAAAATAGGTAACAAAGACACCTTCTTTGGAAAAGAAAGTAATTTTACGCTTTGTAGTGTCTTGTTTTGAAATTCGTTATCACCTTTTTTAGGGTTCCGTACCCAAAGGGTAAAAACGGGACCCTATTACTAAGACTCCGCGGTCCGTCTGTCTGTCTGTCTGCCTGTCTGTCTGTCTGTCTGTCACCAGGCTGTATCTCAGAAACCGTAATAGCTAGACAGTTGAAATTTTCACAGATGATGTATTTCTATTGCCGCTATAACAACAAATACTAAAAACAGAATAAAATAAATATTTAAGGGGGGCTCCCACACAACAAACGTGATTATTTTGCCGTTTTTTGCGATAGTGGTACGGAACCCTTCGTGCGCGAGTCCGACTCGCACTTGGCCGGTTTTTGTTAAAAAAATATTCTTTATAAAGAATAAGTCCGATCCTGCATGGAGTATTGCAGCCACGTTTGGGATGGCTCAGCTAAATATCAAGTTTTCGCGCTTATCTTGATGGAACACAGAGCTATGAGACTCATTGGCAACTTTAAACTGGTAGATGCCAAGCTTAACAGCCTGGCTCATCGCCGTTACCTGCTTTTCGGTCTTCTACAAACAGTACTTCGGCGAGTGTGCTCAAGAACTCCACGACCTCATCCACCAGCCCTTTTCTACTATCACACACCTAGACGCAGTGCAAGTTACCATCCTTACCTAGTTGCCGTTCTCCCAATTTACACCAAGCGCTTCCAAACATCCTTCATAATGCGCATAGCAAAAGAGTGGAACTCACTGCCTGCGTCTGTGTTTCCGAACGCATTTGTCCCAACAGGCTTCTTTGGGTAAGCACACTCCATCGTCGACTTTGTCTCTGTCACCTCTGATTTAGACTAGAGTCAAGAGCAAACAAATCCCAAATAAAATAAAATCTCAATTTATAAACCTAATATTTGTGTATAAAAAAAAGGAAAGAGTGAGTTTTTGCTTAGAAAAAGTTTTGTCCGGTTATATGTAGAGACGTTTACTGTTAAGGTCCACTTGCACTAAAAACTGAACTCAGGGTTAGTTGCTGGCGCAACTAACTCTGAGTTCAGTTTTTTTTTCAGTCGAGGTTTAACTAAAATATTGTATGATAAAATGTCAATTGAACCTCGTGTTAGCAACTAACTCTGAGTTCAGTTTTTCGTGCAAGTGGACCTAAGAGAATTAAGAAAAAATATTTTTTTAAATATATTTCTGAAATGTTTTTCTTCTAAAATGCTAATTTGTAAAAAAACACCGATATTTAACAACAACCACACAATAGAATAGAATAGAATATCTTTATTTCGGACGCAAAAAATCCATAGAGTGTTAGTAACATAGAAAAACTTATTACCTAGTGTTAGTAAATACAATAATGTATTCAATTCCAGTTATCTTGTTATTCACAATAACAGCGAAGCAAGGCGCGCCAACTGAATACACAATTTATACTTCAGACAAAACTCCTAGATATCGAACAAAGATTACTCAGTAATTAAACTTGAACTGAACTTTACTTAAACCAGTTGTTGCTTATTTTAAATTCTTCTAGATAGGGTTGTATCGAAACATCCGAGCGTAATCGTGCCTCCACTGAAGCATCCACCTCTGCAAGTTTTTAGCGGAGATGAAAGAGAGCAGTTCCACACTGCATCTGATCTGAATCCATGTTCAATCCGTATTGACATAATTGAATTCGGATAGACGGAGAATTAGTACTTATAAAAATTAAAATAACGGAGAAATATCTCTATAACTTTCATGTTTATATAAGCCTAGCCTAGTAGTTTTATGAGTCACTGATCAAATTCACCGCTAGATATTTGACTTCTATGGCCGGTTTTCGGGCGATATGCCCGAAAACCTGGTGACTACCCACTTAAGGTAATTGTCACTAGTAAAGACGAGAGAAAATGACCCAGAGGTAGAAGCCCTATGCGCAGGGTGGACCTAATCCGAACTTCGCTGAACATTAAAACCTCAGAAGCCGTGCATGTTGCTGAAAGTAGGAGCAACTGGAGGAACATAAAAAAGGAGAAAGTTATGAAACCATGATGTGGACACGACTCCCAGCATTGGGGAAACGACGTAAGGAGAAGGAGGAATAAAATTTTCAAGTCCCAAAACTGTTTGTGTGAAATCTCCTTCTATTGGTTGGTAACTTTTTCCCAGTTTTGTTTTTTAATAAATCTTTTTTTTTCAACGTTCATTTCGACATAAGTTAATCTTCGTTAAGATGGCCTCCGCTACATCTCTAGTTCAAGATAGCATAGATTTTGATCATAACTTTATTGGTGTAAGTCTTAAAAGTTTTGCTTAATCGGCACAAATTATGTACGTGTTTCGGGTTGTTATTAATTTTAAACAATACCCGCTTTTTGTATAGATGGTCTGTTATGAAGTTAGTTGGAGAAACACTTTTTGAACTATGCTCTCTGTATACGATGGCTACTTTGAATGTATTGCAAATCATTCAGTGGGTGAAAGTACTCATGAATACGAACCACTTTGCCCTGGTCAACCTTAAAATTGCGCAAAAAATCAGCTATTCCCTGCAATTTGTCGATTTTTCCGAACAAAAATGTTCTAAACAGCAGATCTTTTTCTTTTTTGAATGCATCAATCCTTTGTCGCTCTCGGGCTAAGATTCCACGCTTCCACTCCATACAGGAAGAGGGCATACCAGTGCTCGTATCAATCTCATTTTGGTTTTGATACCAATTTCTCTTTTCCTCTTACGTTCCTCGTTATTCCTCTTACGTTTATGTAAATAACATCATAGTATTATGAACTAATGGCATGCAAATGACAACTACATAAGTTCGGGTACACGACAGCTCAAAAGCCTTGTAACTCTAGTTCATTAATTACTTAACTTATCTTTAAAACAGTGTTGTAGTGGGATCTGGAATAATTTCTTAAAACTAAATAATTATAATCGTTTTTAAACTACACTAGCTTCTGCACGCGTAAAAAGTGTTTTATCATTCCAAAGGAACACTAAAATAAAAAATATTCTAAATACCTTAGGATAAAAAATATCCTATGTTATATTGGTAGGTATATGGCAATTCCCCGAAGGGTTATGCAAAGTTGCACTGATAACACTAAAAATAACTTAAAACAAAACAAAAACTCAAGATAAGTAAAAATAAATGAAATAGAATAAAACAACAAACAAATACTTTTCTTTCTTTCTTAATATAATTTCGCCAGTTTTATTCAAGTACCATGTAATAGGAGTGAACCTATTGCCATTGACTGGACTGCTACTTAGAAATTTCAGATGCAAAAACCCAATAACACTTTACCCGACTTGGGCATCGAACACAAGACCTCATGCTCAGCAGAAGCGCTTGCAACTACTAGACCAACGAACCAGCTTATTTTCATACCCGTTTTGTTTACTTTTAGTTTGTTAAATGACTAATATAATTCATCCAAACAAAACAAAAACCAAGCTTTTTAGCTTACCGTGCATTTTTTATCCAAACCAATCGTGTATGTAAAATTTCAGCTTAATCGGTTGAGGATAACTGCTTTAAAATTAAATTACAAGATTTAACCTGAACGTACATACGCATAAACGCTTGTTAAAAGGGATTGACTGTTGATATCACGACTAATAGAGAAGTGTGAAAGAAGACGCCATGCTGCATAAACTTCAAATAAACTGCGATAAGATAAAAATTGAATTTTATTAATTCAAGGGGATGGCGAGGTAGACCGAGATGTAACGCACCGGATCAAATCAAACCTTCAGGTTCTTAGTGCAACCTTATCCTTCCCCGTGTGGACAACAATGTCGTCTGCCCATCTCGCTGACGTTCGATCAACTCCTCTTCAGACAATTCTTGGACGGCATTCAGTCAAAAAACGTACATGTATTCACTACCTATCAAAAGAGGAATTCTGGGAAAACGTAGGTACCTAACGATAAAAGAGAGAAGTCTGAAATTCAATTTCCCACATCACTGAAGGCTTTTTTACAACAAAAAGTATCTTATTTAAAAGCATGTGGCCTTGTCTGTCTACAAAAGAAAAATCCCTACATATTTTATCTTTTCGGATTGATGGCACATATCACACTGACCGTAAGATCAATGTCGGATTCTCCAAAGATTTCAACTTTGTGTATCAAAAACCAACTGCCAACATTACTTGACACTTATTTGATTAAGACCAAAATGGCACACAATTCCAATTCCTTCTGTGTTTCAATTAATAACAGAGCTTCGTATTCTCGGAATCAGAACTCAAATCAAAATGCTTTAATTTTGATTTGTTCTGATTGACGCAACAATTAAATGTATTAGTTTAATTGTTGCGTCAATCAAAACAGTAACAAAAAGGCATTATTATTGTTAAATGTTTGAGCCTTTTGCAATGAACCAGATACAAAGCCTGTCTCCGGGCTGCTACTTACAAATCCCAGATTGAAAACCAGTAAAACTTTGCTTACCCTGAATCAAAGATAAATTAAATCAAAATAATTATAATAAAATTAAATCTTATCTTTTTTTCCCACAGAAGGCGATGCTTGACTTGACGCAAACCAAATATTTCCCAACTTACTTGTATCTAGCATTGATGAGAGTTAAGATAATATTGTTCCATACCCCTCAATTTAAGAGGTACCCTCTCATGTAGGCTTTTAAACTGTGTGTTGGTGATAGCCGTTAAATAACTATGTGTTTGTTTAATAGGGAGCTAATTGGCACTCTCGCATAGTGTGTGAACAGGCATTGTTGATTTTGAATATATTGTTTGATATAAGAGAAGAGCTTGAATTTGAAAGAGGTTTTTAATATTTATAATTTAAACTAGTTTGTAGGACAAAGGAGGGTACCAATAACGAAATAGTTAGGAGTAAATCCACCAACAAGAATGTACCTTCTTGCTCTCACATAGTTAATTAAAAAAAAGGGGCTAAGCAGAATTCTTTGAAATTATTCCATCAAAATATTCAAGGTTTTTCTGCAAAGCAATTGGAAATAGAACTGTTTTTAGAAAATACAATGTTTGAAATGATTTGTTTTACTGAGCATTGGCTGAAGGAATATTTAATGCTTATTAATTTTGAAATTATACTGTGGGCAGCTGTTTTAACAGAAATGTTATGTTGCGTGGAGGTTCACTTATATTAATCAAAAATGGTATTAAATCAAAACCTCGTAAAGATATTGTAGATCTATCAGTTGAACATAGTGTTGAACTGTCCTGTGTTGAGCTGGATAAGCATGTTATAGTGTGCGTTTACAGACCCCCCAATTATAAAAACTACTGTATATTTGAAAAGCCATTATGAATTGTCTGCCTTCGGATCATAGTGGGCTACTGGTAACATTTGAGTCCAGCATACCAATACAACAAGTGCAGATTCAATCCAGACGAATAACATCCGGTAAATTAAATAAATTTAACAGCACTTTAATTGGTAAGTTAAGTTATCAGGACCTCACAGTGAATGATGGTAATATTTTGTACAATAATGTTTTCTCAGTTGTTCAAACAGAATTCAATAATACTTTTAAGAAGACAAAATTTCAATTCACACGTTGTTTGACTTCTATCGAGAACGGTCGTATACCTATAATTCGCGCGAGTGCGCTACGTGAGCGTAATTCGCTGGCGCATCAAAATAACGCCGTCGTCGCCGCGTTGCGAAATCGGTTGGTCAAGGTCGCCGCGATGACCCAGTTATTTATTAATTATAGTGTAAACAGTGCAATCAGTTAATTGTGAAGGTGTAGTGCCTATTTACCCTAAAATGTCACCAACAAAAATAAAAATTAAAACTGATCTGGAAAAGCTGTTGTATGACAGTTACATCCAAGAAAAATCAGAAAGAGAAAAGCTGGCACTTCTTGTTAATGATTTGCAGGTCCAAATAGAAAGCCTTCAGTATCAACTACAAAGCCGCCAAAATGAAAATCCCAGCTCAAGCATGGAACAAGGAAATAACGGCCCCAATGAGTTGGAAAATAAGAGCAACGTACGATTTGCTCAGTCTGAAAAAGGAAACGTCGAGTATTGCACAGACGAGGAAGAACTCGCAAAAGAGACTGAGTGGATAAGGGCCAAAAGTAGGAAAAAAAGGAAGCTAAACATTTCTCTTTCTCCCCCACAACAACCCGGAACAAACGCCCAACAACAAAAAACATTGGAAAAAGAACAGACATTAGTCAAAAAAGTGCGTGCACCACCGCCAATCATTATAGATCAGGTCAAGAGCTACCAAATGTTTTACGACTCACTGACTGAAACCCAACCAACTGAATCATTCACCGCCAAAATGATGAATGGAGACTGTGTGAAGATCAACGCTAAAACTGATGACTCTTATAGAGCAATTGTTAAGTTTTTGACAGAGAAAGACTATCATTGGCACACATATGAAAACAAACAGGCTAGGCCAATAAGAGTTGTAGTGAAAAAGTTACATTCTTCTTGCCAGCCAGATCGAATCAAAGATGATTTAATATCGCAAGGTCTTAAAATAGAAAAAGTTGACCACAAGTTGAGCTGGAAGAGTAAAGAACCGCTCAATATGTTTGTTCTTTCATTTCATAATGACGGAGATGTAAATAAAATCTATGCAACAAAGCATATTTTAGGGTGTAAAATTGAAATACACCCTCTCAAAAATCCGAAACTCATTCCACAGTGTAAGAGATGTCAGGCTTATGGGCATACTCATAAATACTGTAAAAAAGAGCCAAGGTGTGTAAAATGCACTGGCAAGCACCTTACAGCCGAATGTATTAAATCTCCGCAAGAGAAACCGAAATGCGTCCACTGTGGCTTACCCCACCCAGCCAACTACAGAGGGTGTGAAGTAGCCAAAGAGATGCAAATGATGAAAAACAAAAACATCAAAAAGAAACTTGTTGTGCCAACAGCCCAACAGTTTTCTACAATAAGGAATCCTGACCAACACACACGGAAAGAAGGTGTCCAGTCAACTGTTAAACCTGTTCAAGTCACCAAAAGTATTTCCTATGCTCAGGCTGCAAAGCAAGGCACCCAACCCTCAAATCTAGAAGATAAGATAAATCAGATTTTAAAGTGTATTACTACATTTGACAAAAGACTTGAGAAGTTAGAATCCAGCACTAAAACAGCTGCTCTTAATAATCATAAATGACTAATACACTAAAAATAATGGCGTGGAACTCTAATGGGCTCCTCAAACATCAGAATGAGTTACAGGCAGTCCTAGACACAGAAAATATTGACGTGTGTTTAATCTCTGAAACGCACTTCACTAAACAATCTTTCGTTAAATTTAAAGGATACAAGATATATAATTCGCTTCACCCTGACAACTCTGCCAGAGGAGGTAGCGCGGTTATAATTAAAGAAAACCTTAACCATTACGAGCACAGTAAATTTGAAGAACCAGACATTCAAGCTGTGGCAGTATCAGTCAAAACCAAATTTTGTCACGTTTCCATAGCAGCTGTTTACTGTCCTCCAAGGCATATGATAAGAAAAGAGCGATATATGCAATTCTTTGAAGTTTTGGGTCAAAGATTCATCCTAGGCGGTGATTTTAATGCCAAGCATATGCATTGGGGATCACGACTGACTACAACAAAGGGAAGACAGCTCTTAAACGCAGTTAGAGACACACATTGTGAAGTTATGAGCACTGGCAAACCAACATACTGGCCAACTGATCTTCAGAAAATACCCGATCTCATAGACTTTTTCATATGTAAAAACATATCCACCAATTATGTTAGTTTGGAGGAAGAGTTTCTTATGAATTTGGATCACTCCCCGATTATACTAAGACTTAGTCAAAAAATTCTATTAAGAGAATACCATCTAACCCTGGTTAACAAGTCTACAGACTGGGACAGCTTTGCGCTTGATCTAGATAAAATAATCGACCTAAAAACTCCATTACAAAATCATGATCAGCTTGATTCAGAAGTAAACAAATATGTTGTTAACATTCAACAATGTGCTTGGAATAACACACCACAATTAAAACGGAAATACAAGGGGCATATCTATCCCAAGGATATTGTGAATTTGCTATCAGAGAAAAGAAAACAAAGAAAGCGCTGGCAGCAAACAAGATGCCCGCGAGATAAAACACTATTAAATAACCTAACTAAACAATTAAAGAGGAAAATTATACAATTTGAGGATGAAACCCTGAACTCCAATCTTGTGCAGCTAACCAACGACCAATCAACGGATTACTCTCTCTGGAAAGCTACAAAAAACCTAAAAAGGCCGATTATGCAAATACCTCCCATCAGAAACAGCGATGGAAAATGGGCCATTAGCAATGAACAAAAAGCGGTAAGGTTTGCCCAATACTTAGCAGATACTTTTCAACCCAATGAAAGTTCCATAGAAATATCGGAGAGTGAATATGTATCACAAAACCAAAGAATTCGGCTTGTAACTCCTAAAGAAGTTGTGAGAGAAATTAAAAACAATATAAGCTCGAAGAAATCTCCGGGTTATGACCTCATAACAGGAGAAATTCTAAAACACCTCCCGCGCAAAGCCATAGTTAAGCTGACCAGACTTATTAACGCAGCATTTATGCTAAAACATGTACCTGAGCCATGGAAAGTTGCTGAAGTCATTATGATTGCGAAGCCTGGGAAACCACCCCATGAAGCATCATCTTATAGACCCATTTCCCTGCTGCCAGTATTATCGAAACTGTTTGAAAAGCTCTTATTAAAACGGCTAAAACCAATTATAGAAGAAAAAGGCCTTATTCCGGACCATCAATTTGGCTTCAGGGAAAAACATTCTACCATAGACCAGGTACACAGAATAACAAACATCATCGAAAAAACGCTCGAAAACAAGGAAGTCTGCGCCACCGTATTTCTAGATGTCGCACAAGCTTTCGACAAAGTTTGGCATGAGGGTCTGATATACAAACTCAGACGCATGCTCCCCGAATTTTCAGATATTCTAGAGTCATATATAAGCAACAGAATGTTTAGGATAAGACAAGAGGACGCATATTCTGAGCTAAAAAGTATTCAGGCCGGAGTACCACAAGGAAGTGTTTTAGGCCCAATCCTGTACTTGGTATACACATGTGATATCCCAGAGCTGGAAAACAACACCATAGCGACCTTTGCTGATGACACTGCTATTATGGCTATTGGTTCAAACCACAAAGAAGCAGTAGAAAAGGTTCAACTAGCTGTGAACTTAGTTTACGACTGGACACAAAAGTGGAAGATCAAACTGAATGAGTCAAAATCGATTCACATTGACTTCACTAATAAACACTGCGATTATCACCCAGTCTATATAAATGGCATGCAAGTGCCTTATGCGAATACAGCCAAATACCTTGGCATAACTCTTGACGCCAAGTTGCGTTGGAAATCTCACGTCAAAAAGAAAAGACAGGAACTCGATATACGGTACAAAAATATGTATTGGTTACTCGGAAGGAAATCCTGTCTATCAATACACAATAAAATTATAATATACAAGCATATTCTTATGCCAATTTGGACGTATGGTATCCAACTATGGGGCTGTACTAAACAAAGTAATGTAAAAATTATACAACAATTTCAAAATAAAGTACTCAGAGATGCTGTTAATGCACCATGGTACATCAGAAATGACGACCTTCACCGCGACCTTAAAATGAAACTCGTCACCACCGTTATTCAAAACTTTGCTGAAACCCACGAACACAGACTTCATCGACATGTGAATGTGGAAGCAATCCAGCTGCTAGATAACACGGACATAGTGCGTAGGCTAAAGAGAACTAAACCATTTGAGTTAGTGTAGTGTATAATAAGTGAAAAAATAATAGCAAAGAATACTGTGCTATACATGTAACACGTGAACTAAGTGTTTTTAACGTATCAGACTCTAAGAAAGTGCTACCGAACTGTATAAAAGTGCAAATTGACACTATTCTTAGTCATAACATTTTACATTATAATAATAAGTTAGAGTTAAATTGCTTATTAGTCTATTAAGGCTAGATTGTAATTTGTTATTAAGAACATTAGTTTTTATTAATATAGAAAAAAAAAAAAAAAAAAAAAAGTGACTGGGCGACAAAAGGAATCAGGAAAAGTAGGGAAAGACTTTACGAGCTGTATGGCCTTAAGCCTTATATTAACACTGAAACTTTTAGTAAATATGTTGCTACTTACTCAAGATTTTTTTTAAATACGTGTAAACTTGCTAAGGTATATACATTAGCAATAAGGTTAAATTCGCAGAAAATAAAATTAAGACGGTTTGGAAAATTATAAACAATGAAACAAACAGGAACAAAAGAAATAATTGACTACACGCTTGAGACTACACATGGACTTATTAGAGATAACAAAGAAGTTGCTCAAGAATTTGTAAATTTCTTTACCAGCATCCCAATTAAAACTACTGAACCCTTAAATTCTTCGCCGTCGCTCGCTTCTGGTTTATTACACTCTAACGTTTCAGCCTGCCCGACTGAATTTCACTTTTCACATATAAACCCAATAACAGTAATAAAGGCTTTTAAGCAAATAAAGGTAAAACTGACCGAAGATATATGGGGCATGTCCATCAAAGTTTGTACCTCCATTATTCAGACTATAGCGCCGTACTTAGCTTTGATTTTTAATTTGTGTGTAGATCAAGGAGTCTTTCCGGATCTAATGAAACATAGTAAAGTTATACCACTTTTTAAATCCGGGGACAGTAAAGACACAAATAATTATAGACCAGTGTCCGTGCTGCCGGTTTTCAGCAAGGTATTTGAAAAGATAATGCTAAATCAAATGCTCATTCATTTTAATACGAATAAAATCCTGCACGAGAAACAGTATGGTTGCACCAAAGGACGTTGTACAATCGACGCTGATGCGTGGGAGGAGGGGCAAGATGCCATAGGTATTTTCTGCGACCTGTCGAAGGCGTTTGATTGCGTTGATCATGAAACATTGCTTTTGAAACTTGAGCATTACGGGCTAGGCCTTTTAGCATTAAGCTTAGTAAAATCCTATTTGAATGATAGACAGCAATTAGTCCAAATAAACGGTGTCAATTCGTCGGGGTTGAACGTGAAAATGGGGGTACCCCAAGGCTCAATTTTGGGTCCTTTCTTATTTTTAGTATACATTAATGATTTACCCCATCTATTGAAAAACAAACTAAACATGGTGTTATTTGCTGACGACACTTCTTTGATTTTTAAGATAAATAGACGTACGAGTAACGTTGTCGACGTAAATAATGCATTGCAGCAACTTCTGAATTGGTTCACTGCTAATAAATTAGTTCTAAATGCTAAGAAAACTAAGTGTGTAAAATTTGCCTTGCCGAATGTCAAAAGTTATGATTGTGACATTATATTAAACAACGAGAAGCTAGAATTCGTCGACAAAACGGTTTTCCTGGGGATCACGCTAGACTCAAGGTTACAATGGGGTCCTCATATAATATCACTTGCGGGGCGGTTAAGTTCGGCAGCTTATGCTGTTAGAAAAATTCGTCAATTTACTGATGTAGATACCGCGAGGCTTGTCTATTTTAGTTACTTTCATAGCATAACTACGGGATATTTACGTATATTACTGTGGGGAAGGATATTACGGTATATTACTATGGGGAAGGGCTGCAGACATTCAGTCAATTTTTATTCTGCAAAAACGAGCCATCAGAGCGATATACAATCTTCGCCGGCGCGATTCTCTAAGGGAACTGTTTAAGGACATTAACATCATGACGGTACCTTGTCAATATATTTACGAAAACATCATGTACGTGAGAAAGAATTTACATCTTTTTAGTAAAAACAGCGATAGACATAGTTATGTTACTAGAAATAGGGACCAATTAATTCAACCAGGTTTCAGGCTGGCTAAAGTAGCGTCATCTTGTATGGGGTACTGTATAAAATGTTACAATAAAATACCGCCTCACATTCTAGAACTGAATGAGGCGAAATTCAAAACTTTTATAAAACGCACACTATGCAGGCAGGCATATTATAGGTTGGGGGATTACATCGCTGATAAAAATGCTTGGCTCAGCGCTAGTCCAGCTCCACAGTCACTAGGGCACAATAACAAGTTATAAGCAGAAAAGTTCTGAAGTATTGTTGGACCTGCTGAAGACTGTATGAATGTATTTGTGTTGTATAAACTCAATTTATTTTTATATTATATAACTGCACAGCACATATGTGAGTACTATGTACCAACTGTAAATCTACCATTTGCTATACCTTTGTGTCGTACGTTGACTTCAGTGTGCTCTGGCAGTTGATAGTGTGTCATGCTCTCTCTTATGTCTCTCTGATGGTGGCACATGTGTTGAATCATTCAGTTCCCTTCATGATGGTTGAGCTGAGTGGTGCCGATCCATGTGTCATGTTCGTGAACGGGCGCCATCAGTTGGGATTGGTCATAACTTAGCTGCCTCCGTCTGTTTTTAATTACCTAATTATTGTATTTTAAATTATTTGTTTTACTGTAGAAGCTTTTAAGTGCGTTACTTTTTTTTGTTTTTTTTTTTACATCGTTCTCACATGTATGTTTTTTTTTTCAATAAGATAATGTAACCAAATACTTGTAAAACACATTTTTTGTAAAAGAGTATGTGTGGAGTTTCTTGTCCATTCATCTCCACAACAAGCTACATTTCCGAATGGACGGTAGAATCAATTACCCCCGGTTTCCCAGCTCGGAATTGTCGAGGGGTTGGTGTGGCGGGTTGTCGGGCGCGCGTTGTCTGCTGTGATTGGTTGAATGAATTTTCAACAGCCAATCGCAGCGGATAGCGCTTGCTTGGCAGTTTGTCGCATTGGTTCGCCGATGATTTTGAGCTGGGAAACTGGAGGTTAGTATTAGAATCAATTTTTATTTTTTGACTTTCGAAAGTGCCGCTTAATGGCCTAATTGAATAAATACATTTTGATTTTGTTGTTATAAGGGTATAGAAGAGAATATGATTAGACTTTATGATCTAAACTGTTTTTAAAATTAACTAACCTGAGGCACTAGACTAAATACATTCTATCATTGAAAACGTCGCCATAGCGATTGCAAAAAAGTCAAAAATATATGGGGTTCAAAAGCGTCATTGTAATGTCACTTGATTACCTCGATTATCGAAACGTCATTTTGGCATTTCGACCATCGCCTTCGCTGACATCGAATAATACTTGTCTAAGGCCTCTGATACCATAGAACGGACCGCAACGGTCATATTGTTTTAAAAAACGGACCCCAAATGAAAGTAATTGGTGACCTTTAGGGTAGAGCCTCTGGAATTATACAACCCCAGTATCTCAAACGAAAAATATTAATGCGAAGAATTATCAAGCTCGCATTGTCAAACTCAAGAATCATTGAATAAATATTGTCAACATTAAATCACGGCAGTTTATGTGCTGTGCGCTTGACAATTTTTAACATAAATTTTACGATACTTGTAAAATAGCGGGTTACTGTCCCTTCAAGCAACCGTTTGTTAAGGTTTCAGATAAAAAAACTCAACTTTATTAAGATGGCTAGGTCCATATCTTAAAAATTCACCACTACATATGATTATATCCTTTAGTGTTGACTTTTGAATAATGAATACAAAAACGAATTTATATTTTCAGTGTTTTCTTCATGAATGAGAACCCTAGTGCAATATTATAAAAAATGCAACCAACAACAATCATCTACCTGATTTACCCTATAAAATAGTAGGTTATCTATATTGTGAAGTATTTTTCGTTTATGAGCGTTATTTCAGGCAACGAGGATGATTTAAAGATTCGCCTTCAAGCACCACTGCAGCTTTTGGTTGAAATTTATGACTAGGTCGGATGATGAAGATGCATTTTACTTTACCGCATTGCACTCGGCTGCATTGATGCAGAACAATATAGGTGAAGCACATAAAGTCTTATGAAATGCAAAAGGTGCGCGTTAGAGGATCTACATTTATTTATGAAACTATGTGCTGAATGTTGCTCCCAGTGAGATACATTGATTTTTATTAAATAGTCATTATAATCATAACACCAGACATATAACATAACAACAGACAGCTTAATGCCGTCCACAGCTGGACATGATCCTCCCAAGCGCCTAAACATCTAACGGTCCTGTGTTTCTCGCATGCAGCAGACTCTTTATCCTCGACACGGGTACGACGAATAGATATAAATATTACTTCTCATGTGAAACTAATAGGAGCCGTATTTTTTTTTTTTTTGTGTTTTGGGCTTTTTAATTTTTATTTAATAATAATCTTATCAGATTGGAATTGTGAAGATGAAAATTAATAAGAAAATTCTGGCCACTTCATATAATAAACTTATCTCAAAGAAAAATATAAAACTTGTAACACATTTAACGAAGAAAAATTGAGTCTAAATCACACACACTAACACGATAGCATGTCAACAGAGCATTCCTAACGAAAACATTTTATACAACGAAAAATATGCTGAAATTCTAAAACTAAATCCAGAAGATTTATCTAGTTTTCTGCTAAATCAACATGAAAATCTTACATAAGGGGTAACGAGACACCCCCTGATCAAACATTTTTGCGAAGCGTCAGGAGTTCGTGTCAAGCGTGATTGATGACGTCACCATATCTGTTCTTAGACCTAATGTAAGTTAACGGGGCTTTCTCAGTATGTTTTCATGTTGACGTGGATAAAGTGGTGCTGACGTAAGACCTACTAAAGGTGACGACACTTAGGGAAATATGTGCTGCTTATGTAACAACTTTTTCTCGATACCTAAAAGTTCAGATATTATTCGCTGTTTTGCTTTGGTTTGATTTACTAATGAAGACATCCACAGACATAGTCCGAAGAATTGGCAAACTTAAGCGGCATTGGGCAGGGCACTTTGCTCGTAGAACGGATGGCCTTTGGGTCCGAAAAGTTCTAAAGTAGCGACCGCGAACCGGAAGACGTTGCGTTGGAAGTCCTCCCACTAGGTGGAGCGATGACCTGGTCAAGGCTGCGGAAATTCGGTGGATGCGAGACGCACAGGACCGATCAGTGTGGCGACGCTAGGGGCAGGCTTATGTCCAGCAGTGGACGTCTTTTGGCTGAAATAATGATGATGAACTATCCGTACTTCTTACATAACATTACACTTCCTCGATGAGTAAGTCAGAGGTGCAGTAGGTGTAGGTAGTACACTCACATTTTGTCAGTTAAGTTTAAGTCCCACTTAACAGGAGAAGAGCCTATTACCATTGACTGGGATAAGTAGTAACGCTTGTGAACATTACAACGAGACAGACTTATTTATAATCGCATTTAAATAGACTTTAAAAGACGTCACTGACTGATCAGCCCTATTTTACTAATTAGCTAATAATTTTTCGACTGTACTATTTTTAAATAGTTCAAATTAATGCAGTAGCAGAGTCATCCTTACCATTCTTACCCATTTATGAAAAGTGTCTTAAATAAATTCTATAGTGCTAATATGCCACTACAAAAATTCACAAAATTTTATTCAATCGAAAAGTGCTATAAAGATGCTTTTAAATTTGACATTTTCAAATTTCGCGCGTAGTTTGACGAAAACGCTGGACGCAGTTAACTCCATAATTGCTCTGTGATCATGACGTCAGTTGGCTTGTAAACAAATACGCTGATAAGTCGATACGCCGAAAAGTTGATAGTTGAAACACAGCCGTATCACGTATTATCACGGCGGCTACTATTTAAATTTCATTTAAATAGTAGCCGCCAGCGTAATAAAACCAAGTGTATGATGATATCGTCTCCGTATAACCACATTGCTAAAAGTGCCAGTATCTCGATAAAAGGCCACTCGTACGAATGTCTTCACGACAGCAATGCAAACTGCCAATGTGAGTATATTGAGCGAGTGGCGAAATACAAATACCTAGGATTATTAATTGACGAACGATTTACTTGGGACGCACACGTAGACACAGTATGTAATCGACTACGCTCCGTGCTAGGGAAACTTAACAATTTAAAATATATAGTTAGTAGGCGGGTACTGTATATTCTTTATCATGCACTTGCGGAGGCAACAATAAACTACGGTTTGGGTGGTTATGGACTGACATTTCCGGTACATTTAAATAAAATTAAACAGTTGCAAATTCGGTTGTTAAAATTACTAGTAAACAAGGCAACTAAAGATAGCATTAATAAGGAGTACGAAAAATTATTTAAAATTTGTAGAATATTACCCATAAAAAAAAGTAAAATCAACCATAATTTTAGAACAACACAACAAAAATGAACACAAAGTAAAAAAAGTGTTTAACCGACCAACCCGTAAAGTGACACAGAAAAACAAATATTCGGTCCCGAAGGTGAGGAATTATTTCGGTAAAAGAACGCGGCAATGGCTAGTTTTAACATTGTTAAATGAATTACCTAAGGAAATGTCTGCCGAAACAACGTCTAAAAGTGCTTTAAAAACTATTTTGCGCAAGCACTATTTGAGTTTGTGTCCGTAGCGTTGGAACCTGAATTGTTATGATTTTGCATCGCTTGGCGTATTCGTCCGGCGATTCACGTTTTTGTTTGTTTATTTACGATGGAAAGAGTGTCTTATGCGCCGTGTGAAGTATACATAATGATGTGATGATGTACCAAACGTAAGAATGGGTCGGCCATGTTGGCATGCGCGCGCGACGTGCTGCTGTCGGCCGGGCGGCCGCCGTCCGTTGTGTCTCACTCGCGCTTGGTTGCTCGTCTTCCATCGGAGGATGTGGCGGCGGTGGTCGGGACGGTAGGGGCATGTGCGTTCGCTGCGCGAGCTAGCTTGGCGGGCAAGTTGATATGAGCCAATCTATAGACGCCACTGTATACATGTACGAATGCTCGAGCTGTAGATCAGTATAATTATGTATTAGTTTATTCATTATAATTATGTAATTCTTATTAAATACAAACTGGGCAACTCGAGTATTTGTGCATTTGGGCTTGGCATACGTCCTTCTGTGTGGGCATACGGTGCACTAAAAATACACGACGATGTACTTACCCTTGGATATAGGTACCCTTATCATAATAAAACTGTGTTACTATCCCTTAAATTTAACTATATGTTATATGTAATTATTTTGTTTAAATTAAGAGCTGTATTCACGAGAACACTGCCGACAAACTGTCCTGCAGTTTGGCAGAAGATTTGTATAATACCCACTCATGTAACTTTTGTTGAAATAAAAAAAAATAAAAAAATAGTAGTAATTCATTTAATTAAATTCAAACCCACAGCATTTAAATACAAAGACGTCAGTTAACATCGAATATCAAGTTATGAATAGCTGGGATACACAGAAAGACCGCGAATAAAGGCGATGTCACTCGAGGGGTCTTATTGTGTATTTAAAGGCCTTGTCCAGAGTGAACACGTAGTGGCTATGGCGGGTGCGGACGCGGCAGCGAATGCGATTTTGTGGCGACAGTGCATCGCGAGATGTTGGAGTAGGCTAGGGTGTTTCCTCGGGTTAAAACAATAGACGATCGCTCGCTAGCGAGACCGCTTAGTCACAGAAGCTGGACGCCCAACATTGGAAAAAAAAGGAAGAAATTTAGTTTATTTCACAAAGACAAAAAGTCCATTACCTACATAACGTAAACATGACTAAAGCGCTGTATTTGGTATAAATATATATTATACCATATACAGCGCATAAATATATATTATTAAAAAAATATATAATATTGGCATCAGTCAGCCAGTTGTAAGTCAGTTGTCATATTTAAATCAGTGCAGTTGCAGCTGTATGACCGCAAACGCCAGTTAGCACCTCCGAAAGCTCCTCACCCTGTATGGGGCCTTATTTCAGCGGGCATTTCCAGAACGACGCTTTAAGAACAATAATGTTTACAGAATGGTCGGAAACGGTTAAAAAGAAATTATGGGCCCGTTTTATGAATAATGGAGAGCAAGTACCAAAATTATCCATTTGGGGACGGTATATTTTTGTAATCTAAGCTACATAAGTTAAGTTATTTTTGTTAATGAAATTTGCCCGCAAATTTGTTTATATGACCAATCCTAAAGGAACGGTTCATTTTTCTGGGATGAACGGAGCCTACGATAGTTTTATATCAGTGAAATTATATTTTCGTAATCGTATCACTACTTCCAGAGATCATGCCTTTTACCATTATATACACAACCAAACTATTTTAACTCTTTATTATACTCATTTAGATTTTTTACGTAACTGGAGGTATTGAAAAGAAATCATTCCACAGAAGTAGACACTCAGGCCAGCACGAAAGATTTAACTGAAGTTAGTTGCTAACACGAGGTTAAATAACAAATATGCCATACAAAATTGGCCGAGTTAGCTACTAACTCGGAATTAGCAAAATAACCCAACGTGGCGCAAGTGGGCCTCAGAAACTCATGGCAGCCGTAAAACATAAAGAATTAGCGATATTTACAGTTTCAGTTTAGTACCAAATTACACTACTTACTACAGAGATGAGTGTTTCCAGCAGAACCGGGTTCCGAACAGCATTTTAAGTACATTTGTACATTCCACTGTACATTATGAGAAGGTTGGTCGGAAACGGTTAAATATAAATTATGAGACTTTTATGAATGATGGCAAGTGGAGAGTTTTTAGGACAATTTAGTAAATAGTGTACCTCTTATATTGCAGGCCATTGTGCTAAGATTTTGTAGGAGTGGAAATAGTATTCAGTGTACCAGTGTTTTATTTTATTCAAGTATAAACTGCAATGGCGAGAGTTGGACATTTAAATCTTTATGACAGAACTAGCAATTGCCCGCGACTTCGTCGTTGCCACAGGAACTGTATTTTTTTTCCGGAATGAAATGTAGTCTATGTTACTCCTTATAACATCAGCTATCTATCAGTAAATGTCCTGTTTAAGCAGACAGACAGACAAAATTGCGTTTTTGTTATTTTTACCGTATATACTTTCATATGCATTCAATAAAACGTTGCTATTTTGATATTTTTTACAGATACTTAATATTTTTTATTTATTTATATATATAACTGTGCAATGATTTTGAGATAGTTTGTTTCTGAAATTAACTTATTTACCCTCATCCCCTTTTAAACACTTTCGTAGTTTTTTTTTAAGGTACTAAGTAAGTACGTTGATTTTGGTAATTCAATATTTTATACTATGTAAATCAATCAATCTGCCAAATCAATCAGCCTTTTCTCAATTATATTGGGGTCAACTTCCAGTCGAACCGGATTCAGCTGAGTACCAGTGTTTTACATGGAGCGACTGCCTATCTCACCTCCACAATCCAGTAACTGGGTAACATGATACTCCTTGACAAGACTGGTGTCAGATTTCTGGTTTCTGACTATCCGTAACGACTGTCAAATATCTTAAAATGACAGCTGGGAGTAACGGCTTAACGTGCTTGCTGAGGCACGGAGGAAACTCAGTATATTGAAATGGTCACCCATCCACGAACCAGCCTCGTCAAGCGTTGCTTATCCTTGATGATCGACCAGTACGGCTGTCATTATTTAGCCATAAGCTCCTCCTTATACTATGTAAATAAAATTGGAAATATATATTTTATTTAAGTTAGATTAACATCTAATTTAAATAAAAATACTTATTTACATTACAGGTTATGTGAAAAAATCACCGGCATGGCAGAGGATGCTTCAAGCAAGACAATGCTTGAAACATCGTCTGTTTATCATCTAATTTTTATAAATTTAGTATCCTATGAAGTGACCTCGTTGATAGTAGCGTCAGTGGCGTTATACGTGCAGGGATTTGAACACTTGGGGCACACGTGTTCTAAACACCAGACTGACATTGGGTATCAAATGGGTCTAAAATAGCCCATTCTGACTAGTTGTGTTTGTGGCGGTCTAACTGTTTTTCGAGTAAGGTTCTTACACTTGTTCCAATAATTACCTATCTTGAAAATAACTATTGTTTTCTTTAAGTAGAAATACCAAAATAAATAAGATCCGAATTGTATACTTCTACTAACAATAATATTTATTCTGCCATTATTGTGAATTCACTGAGCTTAGGATCCTATTTCGGCCAGTATTTACCTACGAGATTGCTATAATAAGCATGAACGTTTAGACGACATTGCTCACTTTTTTCTGTTACATTGTTATTCTTTTTTCGTAACAATATAATTGCGTGCATAATACGTAAATGTATACAGAAACTTTTGGCATGGTTTTCGCTTTAATAACAGTTATGAGCAGTGGTGGCCCAGTGGTATCGGCCGCGACTTACAAGTTGTAGGCCGTGGGTTCGAGCCCAGGCAGGCACTTTACTTTGTGTACATTATTTCTTCACCACTGCTCTCAAAACGGTGAAGGAAAACATCGTGAGGAAACCGGCATGTCCGAGAACCAAAAATTCGAAGACATGTGACATCCACCAACCCGCACTGGGCCCGCGTGGTGGATTACGGCCCATTCCCTCTCATAGAGAGGATGCCTGTGTCCAACAGTGGGAACATTAATAGGCTAATGATGATGATGTGAACAGTTATATTTTATGCGTTAAGTAAATGAAGCAAAAGGAGTATGTGAGGATCGTAGCAGGTGCATTCTTTAGTTTCTGCCTACCTCTATGAAAAATGTGCACGTTTATGTATGTAACTATATTTTTAAGTATAAACCCATTCTACTGGTACATAATGGGTATAATTAACGTGGAGATTTTATAAAAGTTAAAGGAAACGATTCGTTAATCTGTAAAATATAGTAAAATTGATGGCTAACCTTGTCGGTTACAATACTAAAATAAAGGAGGACTCGATCCGATTTTGTAACAGCCCTCAACGAATCCATCAATTGTGACCAAGGCTGCGCTTGAATTTCATTAAAATTGATTTCATCGTTTGTAATAAAAGAGTGCCATGCAAATAAAGATAATGACCATGTTTCTGTCTATAACTTAATAAGGATAATATGTTAAGCCGATGCTCATACAGCTTTAATAGCTTTTTTCGCAACACTGCGTAATTTTGAGTTTCGACTGGTGTTACTAAAAAACTGAAAAACGTGCTCAGTCTCAAACATTTTGGACTTCTGATAATCGTTATTGCTGATGGAATTAATATCACTTTATGTAATTCCTAAGGCCGCTATACGCACTTGTAATAAACCCAGTCTTGCAAAACCAGGCTTACGCTCCAGAAACAAAAAAGCATATTGTATCAATTCAGTATAAGACAGGCACAATACTGAAACAGGGTTTTATCGCGACACAAAAGTTAGTTTTACACAGAGGCCTCCTCTCTTTGAGAGGTAAATACCACGATGAGCCCTTAAACCACCACGCTGGCCCAGTGCCGATTGGTGGATGTCACATGTTTTTGAATTTTTGGTTCTGAAACATGGCACTTTCCTTTCGATACAATATACCTGTATCTGTCCCTCTTATAAAATCGAAACATCAGAAAAATTGCCATCGTTTTCTAAAAATACATAAAGTATTAACTTTTGTTTGTTTGTATGACACACTAATCCGTCATTTTCAATTCTTCCACATAGTGCCAAAGACTGAAAAAATGTACAGTTTCCGTGGGATAACCCGTGGAATAACAAAACTGAAGAACGGAACTGTCATGGTGGCCCAGTGGCTAAGGCCTCGCCTCTTGTACTTGAGGAGTACATATGAATTTGAAAAATTAAGTTTATCTTGGACATCGCAAGCAACGGTGAAGGAAAACATCGCAAGGAACCCTAGACTTTCCTATATAGTTAATGTAAGTCTGAATTAGGCCAGTCAGAGGCCTGCAGGTTTCCCAGAGGCGGTTAATTAACTTTGACACCAGAGGTGGCCACATCCTCACACGAAAAGAAGAAGAATACCAAAATTTAACAAATTTCAATAAAACCATTAAATGTCAATGAAAGATTTCGAAAGTTCTCGTACACACAGAGGTCCGTTTTACAGATCCGCTTTATCGTTTATTTATTGTTATTCGATTTTATTCGGCGCTGACGTATGTAGTTGTATGAGCGAGTTCGCACACATGATAGTATTCCAGATCCAGTAAAACTTTGAGCGCACGGTTGCGCAGTGGTTAAGCGATTGACTGCTGCGCTGCGTGTCGCGGGATCGATTCCCGCACGGAACAAATATTTTTATGACCTACAGTAGACATATTAGTTGTACTGGCTCTAAGTGTTGTGTATGTAAGTTAATATTTTTGTAAACGCACCCACGATATAGTAATTTCTAGTGTGGGGCAAAGATATCATTAAAAAAAACGTGTTTTCTTCCGACGCAGACGACGTTTGCACCAACACAACACGAAAACGTCCATCCTTGTAGAAAGTTGGTGGTACACTGACTAAATGTGGTTTGAAAATTAGCCCCAGCAGCGTCGGATCTGTTAAAACGGTACTGTAAAGGCGGTATGAACATCACTTCCAGTAGCGACGGATCCGTTACAAACGATCCTGGAAATACGTATCCTCTGTGTGAACGTGCACTTAACATCTTATTCTTTTATCTACCATCTTATCTTAGAACTTCCATCGATAAAACAACCTTCACAATATCCACTCTACAGCCCATTGTATTCATAAAATAAACAAGTGAATAACCCGTCTTCGCTCACTCAAAGCCGACATCGTCTAGATCCTTTTTACCGACATTGCGCTATATTTTAATCAGTACTTGCATTCAGTGATTTATGAGCACTTCTCGCGTCGACGGCAGACGATGCTATTAATCTGATATTCCCGTCGATCCTCTCCTGTATCACGGTATAGCCACAAAAGAGAAAAGCAGAATAGGTGTAGGTCACAGTAAACCACTTACGTTTATTTAAACAATCAATTCCATCCGACTACATAAATGCAAACGTCAATGCTTACACATTTTCTTTTTATTCAAAATCGACATTCAAAAGTAGATGCTGCAAGCTGAACAGGATGCATATCCTCAAAAGGTTTCACACTGAACCTCTATTAAGAATATGACAAGAATACCTCATTTTCCGGATGCACTTAAGAGTTTTCCAGATTGTCTGGTAAGTCAATTATAGCAGTGGCAAAACTGACAGCACGGCTTATGGTCGGATGGACTCCACAGACACGATGGCACTGCGCGTGGTCTTGCATTCGCTATACGTGAATAATACTCGTGTTTTGTTTTAGTGCATTTTCACCCGTTGTTTGAAGCTGATCTTCTGCAACTATCTACTTTGTGCCATTAATCTGATCGTGCCGCCTCCTGTATCATGGAACGTCGCTCAATATTAATTTTGGAGCTCGGTTTTCAAGAATAGGGCCCCGAAGTAGGTCAGTGTTAGGTAATTTGATCTTCACGTAACATTTTTGTATATAAAGTGCTGTAGTAAGTTAATCAGGTAAATGTTCAAGTTTTAAGTAGTTACATCACTACATGTTATAAAATAAAGTCCCCTGCCACGTTTGTACACGATAAATTCAAAAACTACTACACGGATTTTCAAAGTGCGATGCGCCATGATAAAATGTATTTAAATAATCTTATGTGAATCCCGAATTTAAGATACGCAACTATTTTACACAAAAGTCAAGGCTAGAACTCATATATTTAAGCTTTTGAGTCACTTCACCTGTCAGTTCTAGGCAGGGATTTAACGATCCATTTTAACGTTGTGAAACGCACCATTTAGTCTCGGGGTCTTGGGTATTTCTTGCTGTAAATGTTTAATTTTCATAGCACAAGAATACGTCAAATGTTTCACGAATAGCAGTTCTATATAAGGAAACTTAAAAATGGCTAGCATAGTTATTTTTGTAAAGAGTTTATTTAATAATCTTCATAATTTTAGCCAAAAGACGATCACTATTGGGGAAATGCCTCGCCAAGAGCTAACAAAACCGCTGGTCCTGTGCTTTTCGCATGCAGCAGATTGCCGTAGTCTTAGCCTCATAGAATGATGAAATCTTAAAGAAAGTCGTCCACTGCTGAGCATAGGCCTTCTGCAAGTGTCGCCACATTGATCGATCCCGTGCGTCTCGCAACCAGCGGTTCCCCGCAACCTTCCTTCATCAGGTCTTTGGTCCACCTGGTGGGAGACCTTCTAACGCAATGTATTCCGGTTCGCGGTCGCCACTCCAGAAACATTCTGCCCCATCGGCCATCGTGTACTTTTAACATTTATAAATACATTATAGTACCAATAAAGTGGCTATTAGATTCCAGAAGAATCCGCTTTTCATTCAGTCATCTTTCACGATACGATTAATGGATTAATATGAAAATGTGAGATTAATTTCATGAAATTATGGTTGCACTTGCCTTTGGTTGGACAATCAAATCACTTATTAAGGATTTAGGCCTACATTTAATCTACAGAAATCCGTTGCTTTTAATTTGGTAGTTATCATACCACTAAAATTGAAAAAGACTGCCAGCGATTTCACTGGCATCTAGAAACACTGACGGGTGAAATACAGTGTTGACAGATTCTAATAAATTGCCTTCAATATCATGCATACCTTCTTCATCGCACGACATTTTTCTTACCCATATATTCCTCATCCTTTCCAAGTAATCTTCAAATTATTATGTCTTAGCCAAAGCCTTTATTTATCACACTGACATAGATACCGAAATACAGGTGTTATTTTTCTTACATGAGATCGCGTGTACGGAAACAAATGGCGGCGATCCATCATGGTGGATTCTCCTGAGTTGTTTCTCGTCCTTGTGATATCTTGTTTGGTAAAATTGTTGTGCTTGTAATTGAAAAATGCAATTCAATTTAATTGAGGGTGGTATTGCAAAACAGCTAAAGAAGTCAAGACAACACAATAAATAAAAAAGGGATTTAGAAGATTTAGTCCTAGAGTATCCCACCCAGTATGATGTACCAATATCATCATGACGAATGACGGGCGAGTAGCAATACTTAAGAGAGAGACTTGTTTTGAGCATAGATTTCAACAGTCCAAAATAACGTTTACAAATAAAAATACTCTTCAAACCTTTACATTTCAATTTGGCATACAAGCTTATCCTGTGGCCTAATGTCTATTAATATTTTAGACAGAACTATGTCAGATGTTGCACTTAAATTCTGCCAAAAAAATAATGGAAAAACACTGAAGATAATCTAAGTCAGTCAGAAATATAAAACATACTTGGAGAAGATCCAACGACTTGCTATTTCAAATGACTTTCAACCTTAATATCAAAATAAGATATTTCTATAAACTGCTGAGTTGAAAAGTAAATCTCAAATATCAGCTTTTTCGCTGATGATGATATAATAAGACTAAGAAGAAAACAATGTAATTGGACAATACATGTTAGTCATCATAGTATCTACAGTCGCACATACAACACACTTACTTTCATAATACTCATGTATCTGCTCCGACTACTAAAGTTACCATCATTACAATTTTATGAACCGATTGAAAGGTTACCTCTATTCATTTTCAAGTTGGTTCATATTTCATTCCAGATGCAACCATGGTTAGATACAGCCTTTGACAGGAACAGACAGACTTGAACTTTGGACAGATTGGTCATGCAGCCTCGCGAGATACTTAGTCTATCGAATAAGTCTATCAATTTACACCGCAATAGTCAAGTCCATTTACGAAAGTTAGTAGGAACTCCTAGTATTTATGATTTTCATCGTTGTTACGAAAGCCACAGTACCAAAGTAAAAGATGTAGCAGCACTTCAACAAAACCCATCAAAGTCTTAGTTCGGTACGCATTGAACAAACATCTAAATTAGTTGTCTCCGTAACACCGCTGTACACCTTTGTACACCGCTGTGCCTCCAGCGGTTTTACTCTCTACGCTATACGCTTGTAATTAATTACATAGCTACGTCACACTTTCATTTTGTTTTTTTTTTGATACCATCAGAAAACATGGTGTAAAGATTAAATTGCCTGAACGATGTCCTTGCACGTAACTTAAGTAAAACCAAGGACAGAAAACCTTTAATTACTTTTAAGATTAAGATTACCCCTATTGTAACCAAAAAATCAGTATATGCTTACCGGTTTATTTATTAACCCGTTGAGTACCCGAAACGTGGATCCACGCGAAACACAGTGGTTTTTTTATTGTTTCGGTAATTACGGTATTCAACCGATTAAACTGAAAATTATCCTAGCCCGTTCCATCATCGGACTACAAGACGTACGGCAATGCGTCATAGGTACATAGTGGACATCCCACCCATACGCACCAAGCATTTTGGGAATACTTTTATTATGCATACATCAAAGGAGTGGGATAGGAATAGGTTTCTTCCAGGCAAGCGTGCTTCATCGTCGACCACATCATCACTTACCATCAGACGAGATAATGGTCAAGCGCAAGCCGATCAACAAAAAAAAAACCTCTATTTAGACTTATTAAGTAGCGGTACGTAGGCAGACTAAAAATACAACATTGTGGCAGGTGAATAAAACTAAGATTAGATTACTTTAAATATTGCTGAATTTAGATCCTTGGGTCCTTGGATCCTTGAGTTTATCACAATCATAGAGATGGACGAGGTTGGTTTAATCTCACCTCTTCTATATTTCTATACAACAGAAAAACAAGAGAACAAGCCGATTTGATTCGTTATTCTCTTTAAAAACACCACAATTAAGCCTTATAGTAGAATTGTGTCCATAAATAATACTGTGGTTCACAAGCTTTTCAGCAATATTAATTGGATTTCACGTTGGTGGTTTTGATATGAAAATGTACATCGTATTCTCTTTTTGAATTTACATACATACATACATAAACTCACGCCTTTTTCCCATGGGGGTAGGCAGATACTACAGAACGCCACCTGCTACGATCCTTATATACTTCCTTTCACACATCTAGTCATACACACACGCTGGTTATGAGGACTGCGCACTTGGCTTTTCTGAAGAACATCACCTATAAGGTCTATGTATGTCTTTCTAGGGCGTCCCCTCCCAGCGTTTCCATTCACGTCCGCCTTGTCCTACGTTGTACCTTTCGTTAGTCGCCTTTCATTCATTCTCTCAACATGGCCAAACCATCTTAACATACTCTTTTCAATTTTAATCACTACATCTTCTTTTAAACCACAACGTTGTATTATTACCTCATTCCCCAATCTATCATTTAAAGTTACACCACACATACTCCGCAAGGAGCGCATTTCTACTGAATTAATCCCACTTTTATGCCGTTTTTGCCATACCCAACCTTCACTTCCATACATAAGTGTAGGCACCAGTACACTGTTGTGAACAGCGGGTCGAGCTGCCGGAGACATCGACTTGCTGGTCATAACTGCATGTATAGCACCATTTACTTTATTTCCTGCATTCACTCTCCTTTCCACATCCTCTTCTATCTTTCCATCGCTTGGTACATAGTTCCCAGATATACAAACTCGTTATCTTGCTCCACACTCTTATTATTTATTTTCACTTCACACTCCCTTATATCGTCTTCTCTTTCAAACACAATTACCTTAGTCTTGTTCACATTTATACTCATCCCTTTTAACTTAAAAGCTTCAGTCATCACAGTCATCATGTCTTGCTACTGTTCTGCTGACGATGCAAGTAGAACTTGATCATCTGCATAGAAATGGCATTTGACAGGCAACTCATTCATCCTCAATCCGCACTCATGCTCTTTCAAACCTATCAGACAGCTAACCATGTACAAGTTGAATAGCCACGGTGAAGCTACACAGCCCTGTCTAACACCCCTTGAGATGGAAAACCATTCCGTATACGCCCCCTTTTAAGTTTGCATTGATAAATATGAGAAACTAAACACGAAGTGTACCGATCAATGTCAAGACTATGTTCAGCAGTGGACATCTTTCGGCTGAAATTATGATGATGATGTAACACGATGTGGTTCAGCACTTCGGCATTTTAAGGCGGTTACAAATAACAAATACTCAAAATAGATCCGCTAAAAATAGCTACATCTATTTACTTAAAGATTGCTGATGCTTTTATAGTACCTAGTTCCAATTTCAGAGGAATTTGCTCACTGAAAACTCTAAAACTCTAATACCCATATTAAAGACCCGGAGCAAAGTTATGACTAGGATCATATAAGCATAAACCATTAATTTTTCGAGGTCTAAACTTGGCGTAAAGATTGAAGAATTAACTCAGAATGAACTTCAACCCGAGTAAAGACTCGGGTTAAGCTTGTACTTAAAATTCAGTCTTTCAACTGCTTACATAAAACACTGTAGAGGCCCAATTTTAATTATTAAGTTTGTTTCAGCGGGAAACAAACCCGTGGCCGCAGTAAACTGTATCAATTTAATAAATTTTACTTTACTGTGTTAATTTATTGTAAACAGCACTTTATTTATTACTGTAATTTAATCAACTTCTGACTCTATTTGCAATTGAAATTAACCTTTTTAGGGATGCCAATTTATTTAGTTATATGCCTTTCACCCAATGGGATGCCTCAACGGAAACTTATCTGGAGTTTAGTGGAATTAATTTCTAAAAGACAGTGATATAAATAACTTTGACTTATATTTGTTACTGTAAAAGTCCGAACTAGGATAAAACCAAGGATTTACTGGTAAATCTAAGATTTACCAAGTATTACTGGTAAAAGTCCAAAATAACCTATGATAATCGCTAATTTTGAGTATTTAGATCTAGAGACGTCTCAAACCAAGTTCAAGCAAAGAAGGAACTGGCAACACAGCAGCTGTGTGTTATATTACAGGAATCATTTGGAACCACTTTTGACATCTTAATAACACAAAATCTGTTTATCATAAAATACTGGTCATCAGCTGCATTAGGTTGGACTGGAAACCGACAACAACATAAATTGATTGAGAAGTCTGAGATCCACATTCACGACATACATCCATACAAATTTCTATCCCCTGATTAGAAATATTACATTATTTAGGAATAGCATTCCCAAAAAAGCTTTCTTAATGCTCACTTTCATTATAAAAGGAATCCTTAAGCACTCTTTCAGGTTTATTCTTTTGACATACATTGCCTATCACTGAATGAATTAAAGATATTCATTCATAGGCTGAAGATTTATCAATAAGGTTAATTAGCTACTCTAGCATCTTTAAAACATGTCATAACTCATGATTATGTTAACTACAATCATTTCGTATCCAAGTACTTCTTCAAAAAGATCTAGAAAAGCTAAGTGCCCTATAGTACTCAGGCATGTCATAAAACTTATATGCTGAATGCATTTCTCTTGTTCTTTGAAACTTAAATGCTTCGATGCTTTTTTTTTTTTTTTTTTTTTTTTTTTTTTTTAATATTTTGCACCATGAATTTTGTTATTTTTTTAAAAAAAAATATTTGTTTTCTTGCAATGACAAGAATATTTACGTTTTAAAGTATTATATTATTTTATTTTTATTATTGTGAATGTGAACACTATGTGGATTTTTTGTTTTTTATTATAACTTAGTTAGTTTTTACTCATGGTCTGGCAGTTTGAGTAGTTTATGCGGCCTACCCGAATGTCCTTTCTTTGGTATTGTTCGTCGAATCGTTGAGCTCCTTAAATTCTGAGTTGAGCTGCTCGGTTATTGACAAATGCGTGCACTGACTGGACAGGTCCACTCAATCTGGCTGGTTCTTTCCTCAAAAGACCATTTCAGACATCAGTCTACATGGTCTTCACATGATCGAACCAAGATTTTGTCAGGACTTTAAAAGAGACTGTGACCTCTGTTTCGGCCTTTCTTCTCAGAGTAGTCAGATATGAAACGCCGACCTTATCTAGTTTTAAAAAAAAAATATGTTAGACATGTAAAAGCGTTTGTACAAACCAACTTACAGAAATAAAATCATTTATCATTTATCATTTATCGAAAAAGCTTTTGTGTCGTGTTTAGTCACTTCATTATTACCATTGAGAATGAATTTTTTTCACACCCTGTCCTAACCTATTCCAATTTTTCTAAATATGTTTGGCCGTTTGTTATTCAATCGCATTTAGATGACGCTTGATGTTCAAATGTCGGTTGCATATAGAAGCGCTAGTAGCAAATAAAAAGAGTTATATCGCTAAATCTGCTACCTTATGTATTTTATATTTTTCTTCCAAACAGCAAATTTGTATTCCAAACTAAAGGCTATTGGCACCAATAACATCATACGAACTTAGACATTACAACTTTGTCTGAAAGTTTGGCAAAGCATCGACGATCACCTTAACGTTGCTTTTATTACTACCGATTATCTCAGCCGTTATTTTATTACATTAAAAGGGCCTTAAGACAGCCTTAATAAACTATAACATAAAGAAAGCACCCTTTCACTCGAAACTGACTAATTGGCTACTTATACAATAATAGCTTATATTTTTGTTCGCAGATTGGCCTCTAATTACAGTTATGTTTCTGCGCTATAGTAAATTTAAGTGTGTTTTAGATGAACGATTAGAATTATACAAATGGAATATCTTGACGTACCATCAGGGATCTCATAACTACTTCACATAACTATCTCTACACTTCCATGGGGAATCAACATTTCAGCCGTTATCATCCTCCTGTACTTATCCTAATTTGCATTTGGTCGGCATAGCATCTCAATAGACGTGTTTCTTAAGTCATAGTCGGGAAATATGTAGTGGACAATAAAATTTTTTATCAAAATCAATTCATAATTGGCAGAGTAACAAACATAAAGTTGTATAGATTTTTTGAAGTCGGTTAAAAATAAGTGTTAGATGTACACTTACCCTAAATACGCCGATAGGATAGTGTAGTTATGAGGTTGTTGGTAAGTTTTATTTTATCTCTCCAATTTTTCTAGACACTACTTGTAATCTGAATTATCAGCTATAAAATTTTCTCAGTAGACCGGAACTCTTAAGTTCTGCAAGCGCCATTCCTTTGAAGTGTAAAAAAATCAAATACAGTAATAGCCAGCTTTCTTACTAAATGCTTTGAAGCAAGTTCAATAGCGAAACGGAAATGTACGGGCTGTAATCACTGAAGTTGCTCAAGGAGCTTCTAGTTCGAAGCGGTTCGTGTATTTTATTCTGATGCAAATTGTTTTTGCTATACTGTTTTCAGCCAGGGCTTAGAGTTTCTACTTGGTGTATATTGAGCACTACAAATGCAGCTTCTGCGGTTGTTATGATTAACATTGTAATGCTAAATTTTGAAGGCGAAGTCTTTAAGATTGATCTGTTTTTTTTAGGGTAGTTACGCACTTCATCCGATTGAATTCTTCGTGAGAGATCGTGATTTGAATTCTGACGATCGAGTTCTATCTGAATTCTGTTCTACGGAAAGAGTTCGGATGTAGTGCGTATGCTTCCCTACAAGATGTACTACGGCTACTTCAGCACAAAAATTTCTCGGCTCCAAAATCAAAATATTTTTATTTCAACTAAACCATTTAAAGTTACTTTTGAATTGTTAAACATTTTCGATTCTGGTTGGATATAGTGCGTAAACACCCTTATTAGAACAGATTTAGGCCTTTTATTCAAGTCGACTCTTCCAACTCCACTCAGCCTCGAATTAACAAGTTGTGGTTATACTCGTAACTAGCTTGTTATTTATGTCTTCATATTATCAAAGGCTTTTCCGTTGTCATGGTGACTGAATCGAGTGGATTTCTTTTGAACTGACTTGGAATATGGGCTTATCGTTTAAATATTATGATTTGTGAAGCATAGATGTATAGTTCATACTATTTACAATTGTATGAAAGACTAACATCACTTATAAAAACAAAGTCAAAACATAATTCTTGCTTATAGACTTCTTCGTTACATAAAATTGTAGATTAAAACATCTGTTACCATGAAAAAGCTAATTTCATTTAATCATTTACCGGAATAGTAGCAAAATTATCTATTTTTGCTCATCAAACGACTCAAACATAGGCGTCTAAAAGAAAACTTCACATTAATCAAAAAGAAAGACGGAAAAATGAGCCGTCAAAGAGCGACTTTTAAATTAGTTCGACTTCGAATAAGCCTCTTGTCCTCAATATTAGTTTTATTCAATTTCAGACTTTTTGCCTTAATAATATTTCGATTTCTCATTTTAATTTCTTGAATAATGAATAACCTTTTATGATTTTGCTTATTGATATTCTGGGAATGAAACGTTAATTTACGTTTGATGATTTAAATGGAAAAGTCAAATGTTTTGTTTTCATGCTCTCTTTGGAATTCGCTGACAGTAATCAGATAAAGTTAAATGGAGAATCTTTATATTTTCATTTCTCACAAAAATATTTAATTTGTACGACATATTTTTTTCTCAAAAGATTACATTAATCACTTATAGAGAAAATACAATAATAAGTAAATAAAACAACTGATTAGCGTTTTTAGTACGGTAAATGTTAAAAACGTTTTATTTTTATTTATTTATTCGGGAAAATAAACAGATAAACATTAAAATCTTACACTAAGTTATAAATATACAAGGTTTATAAATGTATAACCTACGACATTTTCCACAACATATTAAAAGTTATATCTAACAGTGCACTATTCTAAGATTTTAAAGCAGAAAAGTAGGTAAAAGTGAAATTAAAAACAGATAGTCATGCAAACAACAGAAAAAGAGAGAGAGAATGAGCAAATATTGAAGTAAATAACTAAACTAACTATTATATTCTAAAATTATTTTGTTGGTAAAATTTCTAAATTTGAAGCAGAGACAAAGAAGCAGTCGATGTCTTCAAATATCTTATTATATTGGTTGGTAATGCGGCGTAAGGGTGCTCGCAAGCCCGCGTTTGTGCGACAGGAACTTACTGCAAATAAAGGCCTTGCGCGCACCCCACGGCATATCGTTGTTCTGGGTACTACATAGCTGATTTTGATGCAAATATCAATACAGTCATAAGTATTACACAGATCAAACAAGAACATTGTTGCCAACATAATTCGTCTAGACTTTAAAGTTTGCAGGTTATACTTCTGTAAAAGGTCATTGTAGGATGCGTACGTACGATGGCAACGAAAGTGCATGGCCTTTAAAAATTTTCGCTGTACGTTTTCGTTCATATCGGAATATTTACCATGGCGGGGATTCCATACTGAAACAGCGTACTCTAAATAATAAATAGGTAGAGGACCGGGTAAATAATGTAGCCGTTCTCATAATAAAACCGAACATACAGAAGGAATTATTAATGATTTTATTAATATGGGAATATAAATGGAGTCTGTCATCCAACAGAAGTCCAAGATCACGGACCAAAGTTTCTCTTGTTAGATTTTAATTTTTTAGGGTGTAGGGATATAGTATTTTATTTTTACTCTTGGTGAAACCAATGACACAGCACTTGGATACACTAAGTTGAAGTTTATTGCGTGCACAGTAAGCCGACAATGCATCTAAGTCTTCCTGTAAGAGTGAGCAATCACGGTGGCTTTTAATAGACCTAAATATTTTAATGCCGTCAGCAAAAACAGTAATTTTGAATTTAGAATACATTTGTCAACATCATTGATGAATAAAATGAATAGGAGAGGTCCCAAAATGGAACCTTGCGGTACTCTAGAAGTAACATCTACAGTGGTAGAGCAAAACTCATTTATTACAACTCTCTGTGTTCTTTAGCAAACATATGAATAAAACCATCTTAGCAGGTCCCCACGTATCCCATTAAACACAATTTTCTGCAAAAGCAGTTCATGGTCAACCTTGTCAAAGGCCTTCTTAAAATCGGTATATATGGTCAGTTTGAACACGGGTATCCAAGTTGTTAAACAAAAATCTGCGAAAATCACCAGGTTCGTCGCGGTTGATCTTCTTTTGACAAAACCATGTTGCTGCGGTAATAAAACGCTGTGAAGTAGAGGGTACACTTTATCATGTACTAATCTCTCGAAAACCTTTGACAAAGCTGACAATATAGAAATTGGTCGATAGTTCTCGACGTCATACCTAGGTCCTGACTTGTAGACAGGGGTTATGTTCGCGAGTTTCCAAGCTTGTGGAAATATCCCCTTTGAAATGGATACATTAAAGATATGGATACATTACAGTCTTCTTAATAAATATATTATTTGCAAACCATCAGGTCCAGGTCCTTTTGAAGGGTCTTAAAACTCGAGCCCTCTCAGCACATCAGCCAATGAGAATTCAATGACACTTATAAGCGAGCAGGTAGGAGAGCAGTCAGTATGCGAGGATGGTACATTTGTTAAGGTAGATGGTTCATACACCAAATGAAAAAAGTCAGAAAATATATTGCAAATGTCTTCGGGGTTATTAGAAGGCTGATTTTATATTTCATGGTGGACGGAATTCCAGTAGTGGGTTTTTTGCTATTTTTTGTTTGGAAATGAACGTCCAGAAACGATTAATGTTGTCTCGAATACCATGCTCCACAGAATTAATGTATTTTCTATATGATTCTTTGCACTCAGACTTAAATCTCGTGCGGTATAGTTTAAACTGCTCATAGTCCGATAGATTCTTGTACGTTTTCCATCTAACCCATGCTTTGGATCTGTTCTTATATATATGTATCAGAGATTTTGAAAACCATACAGGAAACTTCAAAGACCTAGCACTAACCAAAGGTTCGTGTTTTCTTATTATGCCAAAAATAGTGTTATAAAACGTGCCTAAATACTCGTCAGGCGTTTGATCATTTGAAAACGTATCTTCCCAATTTATTTCTTTTAAGTCATGGTTAATGTTATCATATTTGCCTTTAAAATAATTATATTTTTTAATTGTCTTACGAACCATTGAACAATTGGTTTGTTGAACCAATTTTTTTTTGTAATAAATGGAATGATCATATATAAGTTTTCATACAAAACTATTTTCAGTTTTTTTTTTCGCTGTAATTACAAAGTTATATCAAATTGAAAAGATTTTGTTGAATCCAGAACCGAAAACACCTCGACAGTTCCCGAACAAAACCCGAGCCCATGTGACGTCACAACATTCATTTCTACCTATTTTAGCACATAGCTGATATACTGTTTTGACTTTTAACCGATCTATCTTGTTATTATCGTGAATATATTTTATGAAAATCAATTCATAGATCAAAAAAATTAAACCATAAAAGTTATCGTTCTTGCTGCATACCATTATGTACGAATATTACAAAAAAAAAACCCTTTATATGAGCATCTCGCATTAGAAAAGTACCTAGCAATCTGTACTAAAGTTTTGAGAAATGTTCTATGTCTAACTAGATTCCAATTAGAATGTGTTAATTATGTTGTTATCTTGTTCTAATTTAATATTAGCACACAAACACACACACACACATTGAAGACTGAGAAAAGTATTTTTTTATGGGAACTTTTGTGCAAAGGTGACATTGTTGTATAATTACGTAAATTGAAAACATGTTTTTTTGTTTATGGAGATATAATCATTATTTTATTCTGAAATGACAGATACAGGCGTAAAACTAATATTTCTGTTTGAATTGTGATAATCGGTCGACGCATTTAAGAGATATTTACTAAAGAATTAGTGGAAGAAAAATCAAAATCAATTTTTTACCAAGTTAATATTTTCACGTTTTTGTTCTACAAAGTTTTTTAGTGTTTGCGAATATATAATATAGATATTAGTGTTTAATATTATTAAGAGATATGTAAATAATAGAAATTACCCAACATTTTTAGGATTTTGTGCAAAAAGTAAATAAAAATAAAGGCTCCACATATTTCGGGTTATATCATATTTAGTGGTATCTCATGAAGTTGTTTTGATATCCAAAGTTGAAGTTTCGCGCCAATCGTGTTTGTTAACTTTTTTATTTACACCAATATTACTTACCCATAAGTCAAAACGGTTACGTTATGACAATTATGTTTCTAAATGTACCTGGTAAACAACTATAACCACTTTATTTCATAAAATACTAAATCTACTACTATTACTATTTATGCTCAAAATTTTCCAAATCGTCGATCAGGTGGGTTAATTATCGAAATTAGCCTATATGAATCCTTTACATTTACATATACACATGATTAAATAAAATTTGCTGTTTTAAATAATATTTTTGCACAATTTTTCGGATATTTTTAGTCAATTCACGTGTAATTGACATTGTATCGTAAAATTCCTTGAACGTTATGACGTCACCATCATGGCGACCAATCGTGGCCCGTTTGTAGTCACTTGGTTCTTTCTAAAATTTTATCGATTTTCAATTGCTTATAATAAATTGAAAAAAAATATTTAAGAGTTTTTTTAAACGACAATATTATTTATGATATGTAAAGTTTCGAAATACATAAAAAAATCGTATTTTTTTTTAAATTCAACAACACAATTGGGCAATGAAAAAGATACTGACACACAAAATGGGGGATGATGATTATCTAACTGCAGTAAATAATCAGTGGGGCAATATGTGGTGCAGTCGTTATTACTGATGGCCAAATCCAATATTCTCCCATTCAGATTCCTTGCATTATTAAATTGATGAGCGCCAAAAAAGGACATGTACTGACATAAATGGATACCTATGGGCGAATTTCTTAATGGGTACCCGCGGTGCACGAGACCCAGTCAATTTCGGGTAAATTATGGTCACCTAATAGATACAAATGTTCAAGATTATTATGCCCAAGTAGGGATTGTACTAAATCGAAATAATCAACATATATACTTTCAGGCGTTTTAGGAGGAATATAAACTGCAGAAATAATTACATTTTCACCTCGACCCGAGCATGGCAACTGTTTTAGTATGTGCTCAATATGCGTATGTACAGAGAAACATGAAAGTAATCTTACTGAGCGCAGCCCTTTTAACACAGCGACAAGAACGCCACCCCCGCCTTTCCTTTTGGTGGCAGCGCGATCTCTGTCACATCGGTATATGGTAAATCGTTCATCTATGAACTCGCTGTCAGTTATGTCGGGCCGAATGTTGGTGGAGATTAGAATATAATAGAATAGAATATACTTTATTGTACACTAAAAAAAAAAAAACTCTTATATTTTTTTTTTTTTTTTTTTTTATTGTATTTAGTGAGTGACTTTATTGTTTAGGCATATGGCACAGTTCGTTTGAACAAGCGGAATTGGTCAGTTTTATACATTGTTTTAGGATTTCACAAATAAAATAGTGCTTTAGTAATTTTGAAAGAAGACATTTTGTATTTGAACTGAGCAATTATATTTCGACAGCTATTAAATCGTAGACATTTCAAATTAAGATAATATAAATAGCTTTTTGAAAGTTATGTTGAGTTTATCCAGCCTATTGATTTATGATGACTATAAAAGTCAGAAAATTTTCGCTCCAAAATACATTCAGAATGCATCGATCACTCAAAATTCATATCGAAATTGCAACCCATCCATTTGATCGACTGTATGGCTGCAAGCAAGTAAATCGACAATATATCGAGCTGTGTAGATACATGGCACAGGGCCATCGTCATTGGTTGGGTGGTACAAGTGGTGGGCGTTAGAGACCTGTAAATGGTTTGTCAGATGCTTTATGTCACAAAAAATATGTTAAACATGAAAGTGCAATAGTGCTGCAAGGACCTTTGATTAGGCTGGCATCATCATTTCAGTCGAAAGACGTTCACTTCTGAACATAGGTCTCCGCCAGGCGTCGCCACATTGACCGTCCCGTGCGTCTCGCATCTAGCGGATTCCCGGAACCTTAAACAGGTCATCGGTCCACCTAGTGGGAGGCATAGATTCAACCAAATCAGAGAGGTAGACAGCTAAAAAAACTAGCTCTTCTTGATACCAGTCTGTAATGGAAGCGGTGTTTAAAAAATCCCCGATATGAAATATTTGGCCCTATATAATTAATATGGAATCAATTAGAGTATAACAACTTATGCCCAACAACACATAGCCTACCTGTGACAATTATTTAAATTAAATAAATTGAAAATAGCCTTTATTTCCCTATAATTTAAAATACTATACTTTTCTTTTTTATTTGACCTACTAAGGGGTCACTATTTCTGGATGAAGGCCTCCTCCATCTGATTCGATCTAAATCTATTCTGGTCCATTCTGGTCCGTTCTGGTTCACTCTATCCCTGCCAGCGCTACGATATCATCTTGCCATCGCTGCAACGGTCTGCCACAACGTCCGTTTCCGTTTGGTGGATAACAGTGCAGGGCGTGCTCGCTCCAGTTGTTGTCAGTGGTCTTTTTTGTCTGTGGAAATATTTCTTTAACCTCTCACGCGCCGGGGCGATCCCGTATGCGTATACCCCACATGTAAGGCTTTTTTTTTTTTGGTTTTTTGTAGACCTTCAGAAAAACTGAGAGAAAGGCAACTTATAGCCGTTAATCATGGTATATTATTACTTTTCTGGCTTCGTTATGAGTTTACCTAACTATTTATACCATTCAATAAGCAAATAAAACTGACCTCATCTCGCAGTGATGAAATACGGTAGCAACTTATCACTTTTATAATTTTCACTCACTTAGCCATAAAACTTTATCACAACATATCAAATTCACACACATATTCACCAATAAAACACTTCATTACGATAACACAATATGTGTAGACAATGTTTAGACAACCATTTCTAAATAAACAACACTCAAAAATAATAAAATGTAATTAAAACTATTTTGTTTACACAACGAAAAAAACATGGCGGCGAGGTCTCAAAAACTACAAACCTATTTAGTGAATTTGTCTTGAGTTCACTTTTAGTGATGCGTCACTGAGATGTTACCAAAGTCGCTGAAATATAAATCGATTGAACGAATGATACAGCCAGATTGTGTTGCAAGTTGAAAATTTTTCGTAAAAAACGATCGCCCAATGGGCCATGTGAACTTCACAAAGTTACGTACACTTGGTGCACGCTTGACGTTTCGAGCACTTTTTTCTTACGTACACTTGGTGTACCCTCGACGTTTCAGAGGTTAAATGACTAGTAATTTTATACATAAATTCAAAATAAATTTATATTTATTGCATCCATAATGTACACACAGGTGGTACATATGAGTTTCAGATACAATTATGGACCCTCTCAGGCACATCAAAATTTTAGATACAGTCCTAAGAGAGAGGAATAGCACTTAATCTATACCAATGTTATAAAGAGGTAAGTTTTTTTTGTTTGTTTGTACCGAATAGGCTCTGAAACTCTAAACCGATTTAATAAATTATTTCACCTATGGAAAGCTACATTATTCCTGAGTAATATAGGCTATAACTTTGACGGGAGTGAAGCTGCGGGGATCAGCTTGTATTTAATATTTTCCTAATTAACATTTCAGTTATCTGCAATGGTTATCCTTCGTTTGATTTCTTTTACAGTCCTAGATAGATCGATAAAACATTTTTTTGTCTCAAATATATATAGTTACCTACATATACGTACGTACATGTTTGTTATCAACAATTAGAGGTATTTCTTCTCCGTTGGTCATTGCTTTCGTTGTTTGGTAGTTAATTTTCAGTCCACATTTCATACTCTCTATATTGAGATATTTGATCATTACTTGTAAAAGACAGGAACATATGTGTCGGTAAATAGGACGACTGGGTACTTAGAGATGATTCTATTAATGTTACTATTTTTTTCTAAAATCTAATGAAGGTACTTGAACTCTTCTGTATCAAGATTCAAGACTTTTGATACAAAAAACTAACAAGAAATAAATATATAAAAATATAATTACTAAATCGAAGAATATTTTCTATCTAAAAACCAAATAGACATCGTTTATTTAGTTTGAATACGTAATTAACCGATGCCAATACAAGACTAATAGAATTCCTACATCACCCACACTGGCCGCAGGCAATGTTTTGCCATCGGCATTTGAATTTATTTCGCTTCAATAAAATCGGTTTGTAGCGTTCTTAGGGCGGTTACGCACTACATCCGATCCGAGTCCGTGATTTGAGTTCCGAGTTCAAAATGTTATGAATTATGACGGACAGAGTTCGTATTAAGTGCGTAAGCTTCCATACAAGAAGTACTACGGCTACTTCGGAACAAAAAATTCTTGGATGCGGATCGGATGTAGTACGTAACCGCCCTTAGGGAACTTTTTTTTCGTGGATTTTTCATAGTTGGATTAGATTTATAAATGACTTTATAATATAAGTAAAGATTACGAGTATAATGTTATTTAAGGTTTTCCGTTTTAATGTGAGTTGTAGATATTACAATTTAAGAGGAACTTGTGGCTAAGATAAAACATCTGTACGGTTCAAACTTCATGGTAAGTAACGCCTGCTGAGGTCTGTTCGGATCTTCGGATGGTTGATCATAAACACTGAAACACCTTCGAGCTTCGGAAACCACGATAGTGTTTGCTGTGATTTGTCGTTGTTTTCTTGACGTTTTAGGTAGCTAGAAGTCTGGCAATCTGGGATAAATGAAATCAGCTACGTTCTTAAGATAATATACCATTCATAAAGATTTCGTATCATAACTGAATTAATACACATCAAACAGAAAGACAAACGGAGCGGTTTACCTACCAAGTCAATTACAGAATCTCTTAGCTTACATTTCACTACGGCTTCCGCACCGAATTAATAAGTAATGACCTACACGTGTCACTTTATACCTTTGTCTCATTAGTAACTGTGATGATTGAAAAGTCAGTAACCGAAGGTTTAGAAGCTGTAATGAAGAGTATCTTTCCTATTAACTTTCCAGATAATTGTAAAAAAATATTATAGAATTATAGAACACAACTGAAAACGTGATAAAAAAGCTACTTTCTTATTATTTATGTATAATACCTACGCATATAATTCACCTTTTTGGTTTACCAACATAATGGGATAAAGGAAAAAATGAAAAAATAATTACCCACTCAGAGCTAACAGGTGCAAATAAGTACAAAAGCATTCTCTTATGACTTTAACACGCTGAGCAATTTAATTAATTAAAGTCGGGGCAAGAAGGTACAATTAGATGCAAGCTCCACCTGCACGTTTTACATTATGCTAATTGAATAACTGCAATAAAACTGCCCGAGATCGAGTATTTTTATGAAGTTTTTGCCTTTTCTGTATGAAAAGAAGCCATTGCCATGCACTGGGACGGTAACGGGCTGGTTTTATTTTTTTAATTACATTGACTTACACGCTTACTGTTTTACAGATGCAAGAGACCGGAAACCTCCGTATTTGACACTAATTTCAACTTGATATCTCCTCAAGTCAAGTTTCTAAGAATATGAGTTTGACAGACAGATAGACAGTCTGACAACGAAGTTATCTTATAAGGCGTTCCCTTTTTCCTTTTGAGGTACGGTAAAATGGCAATACATTATTTTTACATTGTTAATAATATTTAGTCCAGTTCCTGTCTCCAATATCTCTATAAAGTCTAAAACAGAACCGATGAAAAGACCGCATTCTATCTAAAGCCCAATCTCTGAATGACAAAATGGACGTTGCGATTTTTTTAAACTCTACTGTAGCCTGAAAGTATATAAAATGTTGACATTAAAAAAAATAGCGTTTTATACTTTCATAACTCCAAATTCTCAATTTGAAAACCAGTCCTTACTCTATGGTCGCTTAAATAAAGGTCAAGTAGGTACCAGAATGGGCTGAAAACACTCGTACACCTTTATCTAACCCGTTTACGAGGCAATACGGTTGCAAACAGATGAATGTTGAACAGCCATTTCCATCTTGATTGGCCGTCCATTTCCACTGTAGAGTGTAAACGGATGGACACTAATGAAAATCTAACACCTCGATGAAACCGCTTCTTCCTCGTAGCCCAACTGGTTTGAACACGAGGAAATAAATTTCCTCGTGGTCAAACTAGTCGAATGGATCGCCCTGTATCAACGTCAAGCTAAAAATGTGTACAGTCAATAAAAATGCAATTTAAAAAAACGTTGATATTTTCGGTATAATATGATGGGTTCGAATTTTTATATATAAAAATGCATCCTATCTCACTTTATTTAAAAAATAACCAATATCTATTTCATTATGTATTAACTCCATTTGACATTTTGTAATGAAATCAT
>OX459042.1:26218466-26265720 GCA_949775005.1 Orthosia gothica
TTTGAGACCCTGGGAAGGACATAGAATTGGGTTGTTGAATTTAAAAAAAATGACGATTTTTTTAATTTATTTCGTAACTTTACATAACTTAAATTATATTGTCGTTTGAAAAAACTCTTAAATATTTTTTTTCAGTTTATTATAAGCAATTGAAAATCGATAAAATTTTGAAAAGAGCCACGTGACTACAGACGGGCCACAATTGGTTGCCATGTTGGTGACGTCATAACGTTCAAGGAAATCATGATACTATAGTGTCAACTACACGTAGATTGACTAAAAATATCCGGAAATTAGTGCAAAAATATTAATGAACAACAAATATTATTTAGTCATGTGTGATAAAGGATTTATAAAGGCTAATGTCGATAATATACCCACCTGATGGACGATGTGGAAGTTTTGAGCATAAATAAAGTAGTTGTAATGAATAATCGTTTTTACATATAGGTAGGTGATATTGGTGTAAAATAAAAAGTAAACAAACACGATTGGCGCGAAACTTTGACTTTGGTTAACAAAAAACTTCATTAGATACAACTAAATATGATACACATACACATAAAATTTTTGGTAATTCCCATTATTTACATATCCCTTAATAGAGGAGCTCGTGGCTAAATAAAAACAGCCGCGCTGTTCTATCATCAAGGTTAAGCAACGCTTGACGAGGTCGGGCCGTGGATGGGTGACCATTTCAACATACCGTGTTTCCTCCGTGCCTCGGAAAGCACGTTAAGCCGTTGGTCCCGGCTGTCATTTGAAGATCTTTGACAGTCGTTACGGGTAGTCAGAAGCTTGAGATCTGACGCCAGTCTTGCCAAGGGGTACCGTGTTACCAAGTTACTGGGTTAAAGGCTAGGCAGATTGACAATATCCCTTAATAATATTGAACACTTATGTCTATATTATATATTTACAAACACTAAAAAGTTTGTAGAACAGAAACGTAAAAATATTAACTTGGTAGATTTTCGTTACACTAATTCTTCCGTAAATATCTCTTAAATACGTCGATCGATTCTCACAATTCAAACAGAAATGTTAGTTTTCCGCCTATATCTGTCATTTAAGTATAAAATAATGAATATATCACCGTAAACAAAAAATCATGTTTTCAAGTTACGTAATTATACAACAATGTCAACTGTGCTCGAAAGTTCCCTTAAAAAAATACTATTATCAGTCTTTAATGATCAAAGTAAGAATTTAATACGAATCTAATACTAAATTAGAACAAGATAACAACAGAATTAACACATTATAATTGGAATCTAGTTAGACATAGAACATTGCTTAAATTTAGTAGATTGCTAGGTACTAGGCATTTGCGCGAATCACATATAATTGGGATCTTTTTGTAGTATTCGTACATAATGGTACGAAGCAAGCACGATAACTTTTAAGGTTCGATATTTATGATCAATATATTCGATATTCATCAATATATTGACGATAATAACAAGATTTAATCGGTTAAAAGTCAAAACAATGTATCAGCTATGTGCTACAATGAGTAGAAATGAAAGTTGTGACGTCACACGGGCTCGGGTTTGTTCGGCAAACTATCGGGGTGTTTTCGGTACTGGATTCAAAAATATATTTTCAATTGGATTTTACTTTGTAATTACAGTGAAAAAAAAAACTAAAAATAGTTTTGTAAGGAAACTTATATATGATCCTTTAATTTTTTACAAAAAAAAAATTGGTTCAACAAACCAATTACTCATCAATTTCGTCAATCCTTTAATTATTAGAAAACTACTCTATTTGTGAGTGTTATAGGATATTTTATTCCAAAAAACACTCGGTTCTTGTGGCATATTGCAAAGGATTCACTCCTTTGCAATATTCCACAAGAATAAAAAGCCGCCGCGGGAATAAGCTAATAAGTAATATATTTTTTATTTTAGGGTTCCGTACCCGAAAGGTTCAAACGGATATAGCTGTCACTCCGTGTCCATCTGTCTGTCCGTCGTCTGTCCCACAGTTTTGTTCCGAAGTTTTTTTTAACTACCCAATATATTGATAAATCAGATTTTTTATTTGGCATGGAACCCTAAATGTGTGACGTCCGATACGCACTTGTCCGGTTTTTTATTATCAACCAGTCTCCTGTTACAGATCTGTAGCTTTGTGCTTCTCTATCTGTATTAATTCTTCTCGTTATTGAGTGTTGTATGTGTACATAAAACATAAGCAATGTCACTATCATAGACTGAGTACCATTGACCATGGTATACTTTTCACAAACATTTTCAATTCCATATTTCCCTTTAAAAACACAAGTTACATCCAAATATACAAATCAGATACAGTGAAATCTCTTAGCTCACTCACCTTCACACACATTCCTGAGATACATTCGGTGTAGTCAGACATTCCTATTTGCTTTGAATTAAATTCACATGGTCCACATTAATAAAAGAATATTTTGTTCTAAATCAGTTTCAAATACTCGACGCACTGACGAAAATTATTCGGTTCTTGAGAAAGATACTAGGAAGGGAGAGGGTTTTTTAGGACGTAAAGTCACGGTAAAAATAGGTCTTTCATCGTATTTTTTTTTTGTTGGCTGCGTACAAGACGCGTATTAACTGCTTTGCTGACCCGGAATTACCGTAATCTCTCAGTATGTCACTCATGTGCTACTTAATTTATTAGATTTATATTTCTTTTAAAATAGCCAAACTGTCAGAGGCTAATAACAAGGTTTTAGTTTAATGTCAAGTAGAGGTAGAGATAAATAACAGTTTTATGCTATTTTGCTTGTTGTAAAGAAGCAAATATGCGTATATCAACTAATGTAAAACTTATTGGTTCAGAAATAAAGATTTGTATCTTAAAAAAAAAAAAGATAAGGAAGAAGAATGTAGAAGTCTGTTTATCTTTAAAAGGTAACATATAATGTCTCCTGACTTGAAAAACGAAAGAATTTGAAAACTGACGAAGATATAAACGACTTGACTGTACCTGGAGGTACTAAAATCTTTTCAAGTATCTTTATTTCCTTCAGTATAAAAGGAATGCTTTTACTTGGCGTGATTAAATCCGGTTTTTGGTTCGTTTCTGTATCTCTGCTTCATTCAGTTTTCAATAATACTGTCCGTTCCTTTGGATTGCCATCTTGATCGATTTTGTTTTAATAGTAAAGTATGTAGGTACGGTACGTGACTGTGGTTTAATTTGTTTTGGTTTGATTGACCGAAATGGCCGAATTCAAAAAAGGAAAAAAGGAGGACTGCCAAATGTTTTCTTTTTCAGTTTTTTTAAGACATCCATCTTATGGCATAGTCTTTTTAAACTGAAGTTCTTTGACAAAAAACATAGTTGTTACATCTGCGTTTGAATTTTCGACAAAACTACTTGTAATTTCCTTGTCGTCAAGTGCTATGTGACCTGTCATTGTAAACGTAGAGATTATATTGAATTTTTAGGAGAGGTACAACGATTCCTAAACAATATTATTCGTGTTGGATTTTGAAGCGTTTGTTCATTCCAAGACACAGATGAACCGTTTCTCATTGGTATTCAGACAATTAAAGTATCCCGCAGTCTAAGTTCAACAACAGTTTCAGTATTCTGGCAACATTTTGAAGGTACTGAATCCTTTGCTACAAATCTAATCAATTTATTCGGTGAATTCAGGTACCCACGTACCTATTAAATCATGGAGGTACAGTAGAATATCTTATCTTACAAGATCTACCTTAGGTACCGTAGGTAAAAATGCCCATATTGGGTTGGAATGAAAAAAATACACAGAGCTGCCTTGTTTGTCTAATGATTATGACCGCAAGCCCAGTCCAAACGTTTAGTTTGGATGACAATACAGTCATGGTTAGCTATTTGACGTCATTTTAAATCCAATATGGCGGACGGCCCAATATTGCGGACTGGTTATTTTTGTGCACTGCCATGATATGGGTATCTAATGAAAGGGTTTTCTGAGAAGAATACGAAAAAAGCTTGAGTTAAAAAAGTTTTGTTTAATAAATAATTTTATTCATCTATAATTTATCAGTAACAGCCCGGAGTCTGGATTTGTGCTACGTTCATGGTAAAAGGCTCGCCCCTATTACTGTGTAAATTATGGTGTACTATAGTTACACTTCTCACCAAACCTAACCCTTGGGATTGATCTTTTGTGATATGAAACCACTGGCATCAAAGATTCAAAATCCATATTCCTATTCTAAAAATTCAAAATCATTTTTTTTCCTCTAACTGGCATCGGTAAACAACTCGTGCCGCCATTTAATATGATAAACGTTATCCGAGAAACGATCGTGATGTACAGACCTAAGTTCGCCCTTCGCGTCAGGGAAATTTATAGGTTGGCTTAGACGTCCCCGAGCCGGTCGATTTGGTTACAGCTATAAAGCACCGCAAGGGCTAGATGGAGCGACGAACTGCGCAGGCTGAATGAGAGATGTCAAAAAATAATAATAAATTAAAGAGCATTTCCTTTTAACGCAATGTTAGTTAGTTAGATATATATATGTTTATATTTATTTATGTACATATGTATATATTAATGATTTATTTTTATGATTATAATTATATTATTTTAAAATTGTACACTGGATCCTACCCTCTTTTGTCATCATTCTCTGTCACTCTCTAGGGTTTGCTGTAAGAGAACTCAACATTGAGTTAAGCTCTGCTTTATACATGAACTCTATTATCACATTGTACTGAATATTGTTTTTGGTTTACAGTAAAGCAATAGGAGAAGCCTTTGTCCAGCCGTGGACAACTAAAGGCTGATGATGATGGCGGAGCACCGAGACTCCTTGGTGTCCAATGTTAGAGTAGGCATTTTCAGAACTGTTTATACGAGCCAAGCTTGTCAGAGACAATTCGGTCATTGACAATACTGTTATGGGTGCAATTTGTGCCCATAACAGATAAGGACCGTTATTAGTCATTAGCGACCCGGATAAATCTTAAACCATTTTCCAAAAGAAGGTCGTTATTAAAATCAGTAATTCAGAATTATCTGTATTTAAGGGGCAGTAATCATTCCGCGGTCGTTAACAACGGTTGTAACGAATTGTGCTAATTTACAAAACGTTACAATTATTCTTTTGCTCCCATCTTGAACCGTGTCAGTGTAATCACCCTTATCATGGAGTTTCTTGTGCATTCTTCTCCATAACAAGCTACTTTCCGAATGCACGGTAGAATCAACTTTTATTCCATGTAAATTTAAAAAGTATGGAGTTTCTTGTGCATTCTTCTCCATAACTAGCTACTTTCCGAATGCACGGTAGAATCAACTTGTATTCCATTTAAATTTAAATTGTGACATTCAAAAGTGCCGCTTGGTGGCCCAGTTGAAATAAATATCTTTTGTCTTTGTCTTTATTTAATGATAAGGTACCTTTTTAATTGGAGCTTAATTTTGGTAATTATTATTTGATTATACCCTCGAAATACGATATGGGATGTCATTATACTCATTATGAATTTTGATGATGGTTTTGTTTAGCTATTGCTTTTTATAAAGTTTGTTTATAAATCGGGCATAAATTTAAGAGCAGCCAGGAGGCTGCTACTGAGGAATCCGTAATTAAATATCCATTAAGGGTGGTTACTTTCTACATCCGATCCGTGTTTGTGAAATTTCGGTTCCAAAGTAAACGTAGTTCTTCTTGTAGGGCAGTTTACGCACTACATCCGAACTCTATCCGTCATAATCTGTCACAATTCAGAAAATTTTGGAATTTGGAATTGAAATCACGGATATGGATTCCGGACACGGACGTGTAGTGCGTATCCACCTTAATTCTTCAAATCAAACCTAGGACCACAGGCTAGCCTACACTGGCCTCCAAAACTTAGTACCACACCTTTGAAATTGCAATTTCTCCTAAACTATAGAAGTCAGAGTTTTGAAATAAAAAACTTATATAGAAAATTTTATCAACTACTTTTGAAATTATAGTTTATTATACATTATTAACATTTTTAGCAAGACACAGTTATATTGTAAACTATCTAATTTTGATGGGATTCATTGTTTTAAAAATGATCTGCTTACAATATACCGAGAGTTGACATTCTCGCAAGATTGCGATTGCCTTGCGATGATTGCAATAATCCGGTGGCACACATCATCATATCAGCCGAAAGAAGTCCTCTGCTGGATATAGGCCGTGCTTCTCGCAACCAGCGGATCCCCGCAACCTTCACCAGGTCATCGGTGCACCTGTTGGGGGCCTTCGAGTGGCGAACGCGAACCGGAAGACGTTGCGTTGCAACGTCTTCCGGTTCGCGGTCGCCACTTCAGAACCTTTCTGCCCCATCGGCCATCCGTTCTGCGAGCAATGTGCCCTGCCAACTGCCACTTAAGTTAGGCGATTCGCCGGGCTATGTCGGTAACACTGGTCCTCTTACAGATCTCTACATTTCTGATTCGATCACGCAAGGAAACGCTGAGCATAGCCCTCTCCATTGCCCTTTGAGTGACTAAGCTTTCTGATGAGGTCCATTGTAAGCGACCACATATTCGCAGATGTTCGACCAATATTAGACCAAAGAGGCAGTGAAACACATTCATGTGTATAATTGTTTACGGTTGTCCTCCCGCGTATTCGTATTACCGGACCAGTTTGGAACACCGACAAAGTTCCCATAGTTTGAATTACAGTTTCCCAGCAGGTGCTACTGCGGACATCAGCTAGCCGTTTGAGACCGAAACTAGTTGTTTCATTCAACATGTTCGGACGACTGCATTCATTTGTTTTCCCCTTATTACTATGTATGTGTGAGGTACAGTCAAAGTAGCGAGAAATTTCAGGTAAATTTTGATCTTCATCTAGGGCTTCGGACAAAATGAAATTATATCAGCGATTACGATGGTGACAGTAAAATAAGATATTTTCAAAATGAATCTACTATTACCAATATATGTCAATAAAATATTATAACAATGAAATTGACATCAAGCACGCTTATTTACAATTGTTTTTTTATTACTTTATTTACATTTAAATTTATTGAAAAAAAAATCTACCTTTTCGTTTGGTTTTCTATTAAAGCGTCTGTTTTGTTTTTTTAGCTATTATTTATTTTAACTTTTTAGTTCAATCGGTAATCGTGAAGAACCTGATAAGGATAATAGGACACACTATTTAAGTTATTGCATTTTCATCGGTCCTTGATAAGTGTGCAAAGTTTCAAATTAATTCGGCGTTTTAAAGGGGGTGAAAATCACGTCCAAAGATGCTATTACATAGATACATACATACCAAGGCTTGGAATTGACCACGCGATATTTTAGTATTGCATGTCATACATAACAACCGTTTTTGCTGATATAATGTATCTTGGTCTAGAGCTTGACATGTAAGAAAAAAATACCCAAGGCCTCTGATTTATTTTGCGGACACACATTGACAACATCGGTACATATCATGTGGAAAAAAATGTATTTCAAAAATCTCTAAACATTTCCTTGGCCACATCTAACTGATAAAGGTACACGTCTATAAGCTTGTCATTAATACTGATCAAAAACTTTTCAAACATTACACCATAATAATCCTATAAAGTTCGTCAGTTAGCTTTAGCCTTCTATTTCAGCGGCTGAACAAATACGCGGCGTACTCAGCGTACGCGGCGTACTCAGCGTACGCGGCGTACCCGCAAATCTTTCATTTTTATCAGTGATGTAATGCCCCAACTTATAATATGACTGCCTGCATAGTGTGCGTTATATACAATTTTTAAATTTCATCTCATTCAGTTATAGAATATGGGGAGGAATTTTATTGTTACATTTTGTACAGTAACCCCATGAAAGATGAGGCCACTTTTGCCAGTCTGAAACCTGGTTGAACTAATTGGTCCCTATTTCTTGTAATGTAATTATGTCTGTCTCTGTTTTTACTTAAAAGATGTAAATGGTTTCTCACGTACATGATGTTTTCATAAATATATTGACAAGGAACCATCATGATGTTAATGTCCTCAAACAGTTCCATTAGAGAATCGCACCGGCGAAGATTGTGTATCGCTCTGATGGCTCGTTTCTGCAGAATAAAAACTGACTCAATGTCTGCAGCCCTTCCCCATAGTAAGATACCGTAAGACATTATACTATGAAAGTAACTAAAATAGACTAGCCTAGCGGTATCCACATCAGTAAATTGACGAATCTTTCTAACAGCATAAGCTGCCGAACTCAGCCGGCCCCGCAAGTGATACTAAATGAGGACCCCATTGCAACCTTGAGTCTAGCATGATCCCCAGGAAAACCGTTTTATCGACGAATTCAAGCTTCTCCTTGTTTAAAATAACGTCACAATCAGTACTATTGATATTTGGCAAGGACAATTTTACGCATCTGGTTTTTTACCATTTAAAACTAAATTATTGGCAGTGAACCAATCCTGAACCTGCCGTAGCGCGTTACTTACGTCGTCAACCTGACAAGTCCGTCTATTTATTTTAAAAATTAAAGATGTGTCATCAGCAAATAACACTATGTTTAGTTAGTTTTCCAATAAACTGGGTAAATCGTTTATGTATATTAAAAAAAGGACCTAAAATTGATCCCTGGGGTACCCTCATTTTCACGTTTAACCACGATGAATTCACACCGTTTATTTGAACTAATTGCTGTCTATCATTCAAATAAGATTTAACCAAACTAAACGCTGATTGACCTAGCCCGTAATGCTCAAGTTTCAGAAGTAATGTCTCATGATTAACGCAATCAAACGCATTTGACAGGTCGCAGAAGATACCTATGGCATCTTATGCCTCTTCTCACGCATTAAATATGTGTTTTAATAGGGTGACACCAGCGTCAGTTGTACAACGTCCTTTGGTGAAACCATACTGTTTATCATGCAAGATGTTATTCGTATTAAAATGAATGAGCATTTGATTTAGCATTATCTTTTCAAATACCTTGCTGAAAACCGGCATCATGGATACTGATCTATAATTATTTGTGTCTTTACTGTCCTCGGCTTTAAAAAGTGGCAGTACACGATAGCAAACAGCCATAACTCAACCACACTTCACACTAATCCTTGTAACTCAACCTACATAAGGCCGGACACAAACCAACATACCGCAACTGACCCGCGATACCCCCGAACTTCCTCTTGACACGATAAGCCAGTAATGTAATTTGCCAACTACTCCCCTGGCTTAACCGACCGACTCGTAATTGCGAAAGTCTGTGTAAGGCCTTAGCAAATGTTGGATCGCGGTTGGTAGTCGGGAGGCAAGCTTTTTTATTTTTAAAGGATGGAGATGTTTTAATTGGTTGTATGGTTTAACGCAGTAAGGGCTCAAACGGTTACTTTCTAAAGCATACTCCTTAGTAGTAACGGCTAGGTTAAAAGTATGAAAAAAAATATTATTGAACCATGTTCATTATTTGTGAAACATAGTTTTTTCGTATGACTATAACATTTATAACTTAAAAATAAAACAACAAGACAATTTTTCACTTCTTTTGCATTCTCCTCCAAAAGGACTTGGATATTTATGTTTAGAATGCCTCCTTAACCTACATAAGATACATAATTCTAAAAATATTTTTGCAAACAAAACTGTCCAAAAGGAGGTTCAATATTGATATTTGGCACCTAGCAGGCACACGGCCACTACCACGTTAACATTAGGTAATATATATACGCCGTTAAGTGTCAATATGTTAGGGGTCAAAATCATTGTGAAGATAATGCGTTTTTGTAGAGAAATAGTAACTACAAAGTACTTAACAACAACTACTTAATTAACCGACAACTTAAAAACCACTACATAACTTGACCACAAGTAAGCAAGAAGAGAATGGCACGATGATTATAAAAAAAATACTTTTCGTGTGTGTTGATTTGTCAAAAACAAGCTTTCGTGTATAAGAGACTTAGTGAATCTGTTCAACTAAACAATATGTACTAACAATAATTTTATTTAGACTCTGTTTGGTTACGTAATAAATGAACTAAAATCATGATGTTTTCCACAAAACTTTACTTTATTATATACTCCGTTTCGTTTATAAAAACAAATTAAATATGTATTTGCCTATTTGTATTCATACATGACACATTTTTCCTTGAAGGAAAACCAACATGACGCTATTCTTGCATAATACCACAACTTATTAAACATTCATGCATTTTGTTGTAATACGCGCTTCACGCGTTCCGTTTTCTCATGTATTTTTTGTTCCCATTTGTGTCATGGAGAATTTTTTTGTATAATCTTGGTACCACCACCGTAAAATGATTCTAATTATTTTGTTTTTACAATATCAATCAAAATATTTTATTTCAAATACACCTTAAAGGTACTTTTGGTTGGTTAAATTCCACGGATACTCTTTTTCATCAATAAGTTTTAATTAAAAGTATCTGGTTACATCATTATTTTTTGAAAATTACATATGTGTGAGAACGATGCAAAAATACGAGCACGTAAAAGCGTCGAGAGTAAAATAAACAACCTCAAAATACAATAATTAATTAAAAATAGGCCGAGGCAACCAAATTATGACACAACCAAACTGATGGCGCCCGTTCACGAACATGATGCATGGAGTGGCACCACTCAGCTTAAACAAAAAAATTAATATTGTAATTAATTTGTAATCGTTTCCATTTTTTGTACCTATGTGCTTGATATGTATTGTCATGTGATATAGGTACAAAATAAATAGGTTATAATATCTATTTCTGACCAAAAATAGCCCATATGTTGCCCATAGTACCCATATCGGTAAGCTTCTCGGTAAGGGACAAAAAGTATTTTTCTCCAGTTTAATAAACTGTAAATATATCTCGCTCCACACTATTGGAACGGCTTCGCGCGATGCCCAGGGGAACTAATAGAAGCCTTCTATTTGAAGTGAAGCCGATACGACGTCGTACGGTGGAAATCTTTTCTAGCCTTAAGACTTTTACTAACACTTCTGCTATAGTTTCAATGTTTAACTCGGATGGTGGTTTATTTTAGAATACTAATCGTAATAACGACTGACTTTAGAACATGTTTCAACGCTTGTAAAATTGAGTTTTTTCCGTAACGTCTTTTCAAAAAATTCTCAAGCTTATGAGAATATCGTACCTCAAGTACTTACCTACACTTAAATAAATAAATATCTTTGTATAAAATTCGAAGCAAGTAAACCGCGTACAATTGATGTTGGGACATTTTACTTTTCACAAATATCTAGACGAATACTAAAATATACGCCAAATTACTTTCAATTTAAACAAGACGGGATTATTTTTATAATCTGTAAAACCTCTTTCTCTTACTAATACAACCCTTTTTCGATGCCCAAGGGAATCGATTGATAACGGTAGCCTTATGGTCAAGATTAGACCGCAAAGGCCGTCCTTGCTTTTGTATATTAATTAGCACTTGAAATACCCTTGTAAACAGATTCATTGTTTAACTAAAGCTCTACTTTAACCTACTGAATTATTCATTAATTAATTTGTGATGTCCTTATCTTTTCAAAAAAATAATTTATTGATTAACACTGAAGATATTGCAACTAAATCAGCCTTAAACTTAAAGTAAAACAGGTCTCAGCTGTACGAAGGTAGCTCGTGCTTTGGCGATCAAGGAAGTGATATCCTCTTCAGTTCTACCAGTCTCTGATCTCAAATAGGAGGAGCGAAAGAAGACAGTCCTGCCCAGTGCGGACATTCACTTTAAAGAAAGATACTGACGGAAATAATTATCTCAAAATGTTTATTTGTTGAGATGATCCACAGCAAAGTAGGTATGCCAAGGCACTAAACTTTATAATCTGTGAAAAACTCTTTCTTTTTTCCGAAATACCTACTCATGGGAATCGATTGAGAACGGTAGCCTTATTGACAAGTTAGAACCACGAAGGCCGTCCTTGCCTTTGTACAAATGTTTATTTATTAGCACTTGAAGTACCTTTGTAAACTGTTTCATTGTTTTACTAAGGCACTGCTAAACCCATTCATTTATTTATTGTGTAACTTTCCACAAGCTGTAAAACTTTTTTAAAATTTTGCTATTCAATTAATTAGGCAAAACGATTGAACCAATTTGGCAAAAGTGAGTGAAACCGTGGACACTAGCTAAAATATACATTAATTATAAGTTTCACATATCAATGTTAAAAATAAATTATGTAGAAGTGTCCAGTTTTGACCTGAATACCCATTCCGAGGTGGGTATTTAGGTCAAAAGTGGACATGAACAGTAACTGCCAGTCAAGAGCGCTCCGTGGACCACATCATTGCTTATTATCTTCAAATGAGATGGTAGTCAAACACGAGCATACAAAACTAGCTTCTGCCCACGGCATCGCCCGCGTAAAAAAGTGGTTTGTCATGGCAGTTTTGAAATCTCAAGGGAATACAAACTATTCTATATCTTCCCAGGGTCTCAAACTATCTCCATGCCAAATTTCATCCAAATCAGTACAGTACATCCAGACATTACCCCCTATAACCTCACAAACTTTACCTCTTTATAATATTAGTATGGATAATAATGTTTATTTGTATACCTTATTATTTTTAAGATAAGCAAAACTACGCTAGTGGGTTTATTTTTCTTTATAATCTGTGAAAAAGCCTTTCTATTTTCGAAATGCTCCTGGGAATCGATTGAGAACAGTAGCCATGGACAAGATAGGACCGCGACGGCCGTCTTGTCTTTGTACTTTGTACATTTATTAGCAGCAATTTATTTACTGTGTCGTAAACTTTCCACAAGTTCTCTGGCTAGCAGAAAACTGCTTTGTTACTTTCAATCATTTAAAAGACTTCATCTTAAATCTTTGTTTCGTTTGTTTGAAGTTTTAAAATATTTAACCTACTAAGTACTTATTTGTTTCAATTTTATTTGTCAGTAATATTAACCATAATTACAACACAAAAAAGCTGGTACTTGGTAACGCAGAGTCCAGCTGGCCAATCTTCTCACCACGATGGTGATGATGATGAACACAAAAAAAACATAAACAAAAATTATTTTTACTTTTTTCTTCCGCTTTGCTTTTTTATGTAAATTATTCTACCTCTACATCTTTCACTGTTCCGACCCTCAAGTTCCGTCATTATGATTTCAACAGCAAAACAAAAGCTGTTTTCTTTTAATTTAAACTGTTTGTTGGAACCTTTGGATCGTGGTGGAGAGGAGTTTAGGTAAATGAAAGTCTGACGTTCAAGGTGACTGTCTATTGTTGATTACCAGGAAATATTGTATACAGTGCACTCCTTATACTAAGTTATACAGACGCGAGTTAATGCCACGGCGTGGGGAGGACGACTGACTGGCCGCTAAACTATATGCGCGGGGAACATTCTGTTTTGCCTTGTTAGCATTTCTGTTACCTGTAGTTCCTACATACCTCCCCCCTTTACAAAAAAAAAATATTTTTTTATTTTATAACATAATCGCTGCCAATACAATGAAATGTAATCATCTACTCATAGTTGGCTGGCGTTCGTCTTGCCTACGTGTGCATACATACATTGTTATAGTTATATTTTATTACGTTACCGAGAATTGTTATCGGTAGTCTTACATGTAATACAATATATATACATACCATGGTTTTTTATTTTACCTTTTGATACATTGTTAGCGTTAATATTATTTTATTTTCTAAGCACACTACAATTTTTATAGACAGATTTTTACCACTAAGGTAAAGACACTAAAGGTATTGACAATAATACCTTAATTACTTTTAATATTCTATGTTACTGTTACACTAAATCACTACTTATTCACTGATGGATTCACTGTGCCTTTTTTTCATTATTAATACTAAAGTTACACTGTAATTACGCATATGAAGCTTGCGGTATGGTGGACTGCGGGGCTGTTGCGCCTGCAGGCAACACAGTTGTCAATTCCTTCCTTATCCATTTCTTTGCACGGGAACAACATTGTTTGCCACATAGACAAATACACAATATCAGTAGGGCGATACCGATCACCATTATGACTATGCCGAACGTTTCTAGCTGCCTCTCCATGTCTCCGACATGTTTTGCATTATTTGCTCCTTGTTGAGCAATTATGACTTGATCATTTTTAGTGTTATAATTTCCCATTGTGAAGACTATTGAAATATGCTTTTTCCACAATTGGATGTTAGTTATTTATTGACTAATCAACACACAAAAATTGGCACAATGATTTCTACATCAATTAGCCTATGGCAACAAAAACCGCACCGGTAGCTTTACACGTCGACCACTGCGCGTGGTATGTCCCATAAGCGGAAGCGATTTATCTTCTGACATGTTCGTATTGTCGTTTTCTATACATTTTTGAAAACAGTCCTCCTCAATATTTTGATCGTTATCTTGTAACATGTATGCTGGTTTTAGTCTGTCTATTGATAAATCGCTTTCTCTATTAGGTAACTTAACTCTAAAAACCTTATCATTTCTACTTAAAACTTTATATGGGCCATCATAGGTAGGACAAAGTGATTTTTTCATCGTCTCGTTTCTTACAAAAACGTGAGTACATGTCTTTAAGTCTTTACTAACAAATATATTTCGTGAATCGCTTTTCGCTCTTGACGGAGGCCGCAACTTGTTTATTGCTTGGCGAAGCTGTCCTACATAAGTGCTCGGTTCGTTAACCTGTTGGTCGTGCACGTGGAAAAAATCCCCTGGCAACCTGACAGTTTCACCATATACCATCTCTGCCGCACTAAAACCCGAGTCACTTCGGCAGGCCGCGCGAAGTCCCAACATAACCGTTTGCAGTTCGTCTACCCAATCTAAACTACCTGTCAAACGTGCGGTTAATGCGTTTTCAACGAGCGATGCCACCTTTCTACTAACCCGTTACTCTGAGGGTGGTATGGGGTTGTCCTAACTCGTTGTATGCCTAATAATCTCATACGACTGTTAAAAAGGTCGCTTTCAAATTGCCTACCCTGGTCTGTCGTTATTCTATGTGGGCAACCAAATCTGCATATCCAATGCTCGTAAATAACCCTAGAGACCGTATCAGCCGAAATGTCTGAAACTGGTATTGCTTCTGGCCAACGCGTGAAACGATCTATCATGGTTATACAATAACGATGTCCATGCTGTGACGTGGGCAAAGGGCCTACGATATCTGCGTGAAGATGTTACATGCTGAAACCTGCTACATGGCGGAAAACTACCTAAATCTGAAATTGTGTGCCTCGTTACTTTCGCTTTTTGACACCGAATACATGCTCTCGTCCATTCGTTAATATCTTTATTCATTCCTGGCCAAAAGTACCTCTGTGCAACCATCTTCCGCGTTGTGCGAACGCCAGGATGACTAATGTTATGAATGTTTTCATACGCCACTTTCCTAAATTTCCCTGTAAGGTAAGGTCTGGCATTACCTGTTGATACTTCGCAATATATCTGTTGATTACTTTCCGGCATTACTATGTGTCTAAATGCCAATCTACTGCTGACGTCTCGTCCTACTGTAACGCGATCGCGCACCTGCACATGAGCTAATTCGCTGTAATCGAGCACCGTTGGACAAACAATAGACTCGACGCGTGATAAGGCGTCCGCAACGGTATTTTCTGGGCCTTTTACATACTGTATGTAGCTTGTAAACTCGCTAATATACAATAATTGTCTGGCTCTCCTTGGAATTTCCTTATCGTTCCCTACCTTAGTAAACGCGTACATTAGGGGTTTATGATCTGTGTAAATGGTAACTTGTCGCCCCTCTATCAAGTTTCGGAAATGAACCATGGCCATGTAAATTGCAGATAACTCTTTATCATAGGTACTATACTTCTTTTGTGCCTCTGACAGTTGCTTCGAGAAGTAGCTTACTGGTCTCTATTGCCCGCTTATCTTTTGTTGTAGTACTGCACCTACGCATGTGTCTGACGCGTCCGTCATGATTGATAAAGGCGCGTCCACGCTTGGGTGAAACAATGTTGTTGCTTTTTGTAAGGCTATTTTACATTGTTCGAAAGCTTCTATACTTTGGTTATTCCATGCTATTTTTGTCTTATCCTTTTTCTTTGCATTGTGTAAATACTTATTAAGTTCTGCTTGATACTCTACAGCGTGTGGTAAATGAGACCTATAAAAATTGACCATACCTAAGAAACGACGGAGTTGTTCTACTGTATCCGGCCTTGGGTAGTCTGTAATCGCCTTAACTTTATCTGGCAATGGTTTAATTCCGTCCTGTGTTACCTCAAATCCCAAAAATTCTACTCTAGATTGTCCAAAATTACTTTTGCTTAGATTTATAGTTATACCAACCTCGCTGAAGCGTTTAAACAGTTTATGAAGATGCTCCTTATGAATATTTTCGTTGTCCGACGCCACGATGACATCATCTATGTAACAAAAAAGTGCTGACTTACCATTTTCGTTCTTTATGCGTTCTATACCTCTGAGTACATGTTGATCCATGAACCTCTGAAAGGTTTGCGCTGCATTCCTCAAACCAAACGTCATGCGCGGAAACTCCCAGAGTCCGAAAGGTGTTGCTATGGCAGTTTTTTCTATATCTTCTGGTGCAACGGCTATATTATGATAGGCTCTATTTAAATCTAGTCGCGAGAACCAAGTCTTACCTGCTAATATATACGTGAAGTCACTAACTCTAGGTATAGGATAACGGTCTGGCTTTGTTATGGCATTTAACGCTCTATAATCTCCGCACGGGCGCAGTTGCCCATCTTTTTTAGGGACAACGTGTAGTGGACTAGCCCACTCTCCCTGTGAAGGCCTACATATGCCTAATTCGTTCATTAATTGGAATTCTTCTTTTACCTTATTATAACGGTCCGGCGGTAGCGGCCTTGGACGCGCGTGTACCGGGGGACCATTTGTTATGATGTGATGCACTACCGCGTGTGCTGGTGGTTCTTTAAACGACATTGGCTTGGTAATGTCTGCGTATTGTTCCAGCAATTCACGGTAGGGATTATCATCTTGTATACTTTTGACTGACGCTTCATCATACCGTATGATTGACCCATTTGACCTTAAATTCGTTACACTATCTATTAGCCTTTTATTATGTAAATCTACAATTAATTTGTGCGACTCAATAAAGTCTGCACCTAAGATTGCTTGCTTGACGTCACTAACAATAAATGTCCATCTAAAAACTCGCAAGCCTAAATTTAGCTCTAGGGATTTTACACCGTATGTTTTAATTTCTGTATTATTTGCAGCGTACAGCTTATAACCGCTTTCAGAACGCACACAATTTTTAACACTACTCACCGGTTAAACCGGAGACATTTGCACCTGTGTCCACAAGGAAATTGATTCTTGACTACCGGTCTTTTACGCATAAACGATGGTTCCCTGTTGGGGTAACGCAATCTCCCACCGAACAAGATTGCACCGCCTTCAGTTTCCCGAAGTCGAGTTCTCCTTCCAGTTGCATGGTTTCGTACATTTCTTTGCCGCTCTTCCGTACGCATAATGGTAGCTACATAGCCAGTCTGGACTCTCTGGAGTGCGGCGTGGTCCTCTTGACCTTGACTGTGATCTGCGCCAGTTTCCACGCTGTACGCGTCCCCTACTACGCCCGCGTATCTCATCCACTTCTCTCCGCAGTTCCTTCAATTCAGTAGTCAATCCGCTCATTAGAGTCGCTATGTCGGGCGTTGCTGACGACGATGTCGAAGAAATGGTGGCTACTTCTCCGCTTTTCAGATTCTCCATGACCTTGTCTGCCATTTCCGCTAGTTTGTCTATTTTTTGGTCCTGACATACTGACAAAACTGCCTATAAGGATCCAGGCAATCGTGAAATCCACAAACGCTGTAAGGTCTCTGCTGATATCTCTGTGTTTTGCGCCAGCTCGGACATACGTCGTAGCAGATGGGAAGGGCGTTGAGACCCTAAGTCCATTTCACTAACCAACTTTTGAAATTGTCTTTCAGCACTCTCCTCATAGGCCGCCAACAGCCTGTTCTTCAACGTACAATACTTGTTATCGGTCGGGGATTTGAAAATCAAATCGCTAACCTGTTGTAAAGCGTCTCTGGTCAGTTTTGATATCACCAAATGAAATTTTGCTGCATCCCCTTGCGTCTGCGGTTCCATGGCGGACTCGAACTGTGCGAACCACATCCGTGGCATGTCGGTCCAAAACGTCGGCATCCTGTCCGCGACATTGATGCTATCCAGTCGGCCTGACGGTGATGGTGCTGGCTGGCTCATCTTGTGGAACCCTTAAAATGCCCGCCGATAGGTCCCGAGTCGACGGGGAGTCGTCTTCCGCGCGTGCGCACTTTATCACTTTACTGCTTACCGTTCGTTCACTTTTACACCCTGTCCGTTTTTTATTTTCTCACAACCACGTCTCTTAAATCACGTCGGGGTCACCAATGTTGGAACCTTTGGATCGTGGTGGAGAGGAGTTTAGGTAAATGAAAGTCTGACGTTCAAGGTGACTGTCTATTGTTGATTACCAGGAAATATTGTAAACAGTGCACTCCTTATACTAACTTATACAGACGCGAGTTAATGCCACGGCGTGGGGAGGACGACTGACTGGCCGCTAAACTATATGCGCGGGGAACATTCTGTTTTGCCTTGTTAGCATTTCTGTTACCTGTAGTTCCTACACTGTTCTTGCTTTGTAAAAACATAGATTTTTCTCTTAAGTATAAAAAAATATTTCGATTCAGACTGCAGAATGAATGTTGAAGCAAAATGTAAATGTATATATATGAATTATAAAAATAAAATCTCAATATTGTAATGGCGACGCTTGGGGCGAGGCGTATGTCCTATGCTATAGACGCCTTTCGTCTGAAATGATGATGAGAAACCAAATCTTAAAGTGTCAAAACATTTTCACTTTTTTGCCGGCCCTTTAACCATTAACATTACCTAATCAAAGTTTACTGTCTATTGTTATCACCCACTAAAGCAGCCCACAAAGTCCATGTATGGCCTCATAAAATAGCGTTATTATTGACATATGCCGCTGCGGCCAATCAGAGTAATTCAGAACGATATACCTCGCACAATATGTGACCAGGCCAGTGCAAATATTATTAGCATTTTAGTCGAAACATTATGCCAAAATGCATTACATATGAGTCTAATTTATTTAGTCTTTCTATATATTTCAGCCAAATATAACAGCGAGTGTGGGTAGAAGCTGTGTTGTGTTTGTGCCAAAAATGTCATCGCATTTGTTCTTAATTAGATTAGCTCCTGAATTAAACTTGTCATCCTAGATTTCTGTGGCTTTGCTGAAGCTCTTTGACTACTCGCTAGAATAATGAAAACGTTTGAGTATTCATTTATTATGTTTGAAAGACAGTAAAATTAATTAGATCCGCCCACTCGGAATTATTAGGTACTTCCTCCGCTTTACCCCAGTTTAGCCCAAACTGTAAAATATGATATTATGTCATTTGTATTATTCATAAAAGATCTAAATTTTATCAAATCCGTTCAGTAGTTTTAGCATGAATGAGTACGAAAATCTATTCATCCCTCCATCCTCACAAACTTTCGCGTTTATGATAGTAATAAACACACTTTTGAACCAAAAACAAAACATAACATTCTAGATTCTAAATTCAAACTCACAACGCAACATCACATCACGCCATACTAATTTGACAACTTGAAACACTGGCAGACTGGCAGGCACAAACAGAATAGAAATGAAATGTCAGAAAAAGCAAACATTTGAATTGGGACTGTCATCGATAACGGTGTGTGTCGGCTTCAGCGTAAAGTGATTGAGTGATGAATGGTTTATGACGGACGCACCGTATCAAAACACGGGTAAAAAGGTACAAGATACTTTGGATGGAATTTTTATCGATACTTGAACGAAAATATTGACTAAAACAATTTATATTACATAGAGCTTTCATATCATTTCATTTAGTTCCGACCAAAAAATGCACCGTTAATTTATTGAAAAAATAAGCCTTTTCCCACCTTCGTGACGATCGTTATCATTCAAAGGTTGAGAGATTTAAAATTCAAATTAAATTTAAAATTCAAAAAGAAAAAATGCATATCATCATCTGCCTAGCCTTTTCCCAATTATTGTTGGGGTCTGCTTCCAGTCTTACCGGATTCAGCTGAGTATCAGTGTTTTACATGGAGCGACTGCCTATCTGACCTCCACAACTCAGTAACTGGGTATCACGACATCTCTTGGCAAGACTGGTGTCAGTTTTCAGACTTCTGACTATCCGTAACGGTTGTCAAAGATCTTCAAATGAGAGCCGGGACCAACGGCTTAACGTGCTTTCCGAGGTACGGAGGAAATTCGGTATGTTGAAAATGGTCACCCATCCATGGACCAACCCCGGCAAGCGTTGCTTAACCTTGAAGATCGACCCGTGCGGCTGTTATAATTTAGCCACGAGCTCCTCTAAAAAGCCTCGAAAAAGAAAAAATGCATATATGAAAAATAATTTAATCAATCAGCAACAACAGAACTAATTAAGTTTAGTATCACCGTACCCTACGGCATGCAAATTACACATATTGTGAACAAAATAACAAGAATAAAAACGCCAACACCTAACATGACACCTGTACCTAGTTCATGAGCACAAATGCATCAAATAAAAATTAAATACCATATATCTATGCAAAATATCTACAAAAAGCTTACGTCTGTGTTCCGAAATACTTTTGTGATACCTAAATGTCTATCTAGTGCCCACAAATTGGATCCACAAGACGTGACACAGCTTATTTCCCACATGAACACTATCTTTGTACTCCAAAATAGAACGTCTATTTCTGTTCCCATATTGAACTGGGAATTAAATAAAAATATTGAACGTGCTTCTTGATCCCACACTCAATTGTCAGATAAGGAAGATCAAAATGGATTTCTAAAGTCCCTACTTGCAGGCTAGCGCTTGGCCGTTAAGTGCCTTTAATATCATTATTGAACTTCACTATAGGAGATTGCACCCTCGATAAAAAATATTTGTGCAGCAGACCGTGATTTTAAACGCAAAGAGCACTTTCTGTTTCTCAGCTTTATACTAAGGCTTAGTTGCACCAGAAGCCACTAAATGCGAATGTAATTCATCGTTCTATTTTATATAATCGTTCAAAATGACAAAAACATCGGGCCATAATTATATTTTATGCCAGAAAATAATGTACTATAAGGGTCAAAAGTGCAGTCACACTCTATCACAAGTAAAATTTCAAAATTTTATTCAAACATAGCTAAGAACAATCTCGACAAAATCACCTTTCAATTAAAAAAAACTAAATCAAAATCGGTTCAGCCGTTTAGGCACTATGATTCCACAGACAGACACACAGATACACAGATACACAGATACACAGACACACAGATACACAGCAACACACGTGAAACTTATAACACCCCTTTTTTTCCGGCGGGGGTTAAAAACAGAAAAGGTATTTTTTTTTGTAGGCAGCAGAATTTCAACTTTTCGCGGTTAGTGGAAATAATCTATACTTTAATTTATATACAAAATATTAAAACAGTTGTGGATAATTTAACTTCTTCTACAAAAACTAGTCATTTGAGTTTTGGGAGAGTATGACTGCACTTTTGACCCTTGACTGTACATCAAAAAATTTTACATGCACATTATAACAAAAAATAAATAAAACGAGTTTAAGAAAATAAAACATATTTTTAAATCAAATCAATTAATCAATTTTAAACAAATTATAGAAAATAACAAAGGAGTAAAAATTTAAACTAAAACAAAATGAAATCAAATCACAATTGAATCCAATGAATTTAATGTTTTTTTGGATATATATATTTATATTTTCATAAAGTAACCAACTAAGATTTTCAATATAAAACGCAATGTAAATGTCCTCAGAATAAGATGAAAAGTTTCAATCAAATTGCAACCGATTTGGCAGAATTCCCTGCATCCTGGTGGGTATTACTCTCATAAATCACGATCTAGAACAAATGTCTACGACCAATATGTTACAACCAGGTTCAGGAATATGGATGCAGGAGAGCAGATTACAAAAACCTCTATTTGCTATTTTACTTGAAGGTTTTATTTATGGGCCTGGAATCGTTTGTAAACGGGCATAAGATAAGAATGAAATTAAAAAGGAATGATTGGAATAAAAATGAATATTTATTTTTATCACTAGTTTCAAGAAAAAGCTCGGGTTTTGTTGAACATATTAGAAAACGAGACAAAGGTATCCTGTTCTAATTACTTGGGTTGTGGAGGTCAGTTAGGCACTTACTTAATGTTAATAACTGGTATTTAACTCCGTATTATCAGACTAGAAACCAAATTTAACGTTCATAGTTATGCTAACTAGGCAAGCAAAATGTCTTGAGCACTAAACAAAAACTCGGCCAAGTGCATGTAGGACTTCGCACCTTTAAGGTTCCGTACCAATTCATCAATATATTGATTTTTTGTAAAATATATATAATATGTAGAATAAATTGGTACTTGTTAGTAAAATATTCGTAATAATAAACATTATCACCAAATTTCAAGTTCATAGGTCAATGGAAAGTTAAAAAAAAACAGAACAAAGTCGGATAGACGGCGGACATACAGACGGACACGACATGTCATCAATAGGGCTCTGTTTGGACCCTTCGGATACAGAACTCTAAAAAAGAAATAGGTAATTATAGAATGTGAGGAAGAAAGATTTTTATTATCACAACCAATTTTTTTATTATAGCTCTCTCCTCCCAAACTCTCAAAAAACGATCTAAGTAAATCATCACGCCCTCGCCCGGTAATTCTTTTATTTCTTTATTGTACCTTAATTATTTTACAAGGGCAAAGCAATTTGTATTTCATTTCCTCGTTCAGGCCCATGAAATTCAGACCCTTAGTATACAAATTAATCTCAATTTGAGAGCAAAGAATGTTACGGTTGGCTTCGCCTCAAAAACCAAGGCTTTATATTTATCTTAATAAAGAAACTGCTTTGATATAATTTACAGTCATTTTCAAAAAACGAAAGACGAAGAAGAAGAAAGGGTATCGTATATCATTAAGGGATTGTTAACACAGAACATCCGTAGTTGTATGGTTTTAGCGGATCCATCGCTACTGCAGGTCACGTTCACACCGCATTTACAGAACCGTTTTAACGGATTTGTCGCTACTGGGGGTAATGTTCACACCGCATTTACAGTCCCCTTGTAGCGGATCCATCGCTACTGCAGGCGATGTTCACACCACATTTACAGTACCATTTTAACGGGTTTTTCGCTACTGGGGGTAATGTTCACACCGCATTTACAGTACTGTTTTAACGGATTTGTTGCTACTGGGGGTAATGTTCACACCGCATTTACAGTACCGTTTTAACGAATCCATCGCTGCTGGGGATATTGTTCACACCACAATTACAGTACCGGATTAACGGATCCGTCGCTATTGGGGGTAATATTCATACCACATTTACAGTACCGTTTTAACAGATCCGTTGCTACTGGGGGTAATGTTAACACCACATTTACAAGACTGTTTTATAGGATCCGTCGCTACTGGAGGTAATGCTCACACCACATTTACAATACCATTTTAATGAATCCACCGCTAGTAGGGGTAATAGCACGCCCCGCGTGGCTTTTATCCTATAAAACGGATCAGTATTTTAATACTGCTGTGTGTGTGAACTCGCTCATACAACTACCTACGCCATTGTCTAATAAAAACGTATACGATAAAGCGGACCTCTAAAACGGACACCTGTGTGAACGAGCTCTAACATGGTTGTGGAGATCAAATAGGCAATAGCTCCACGTATTTTTCTTTTACGCTGGTACGATAGTCATTCAAATTTCCACTACCACAGCTTCGTCGATGACAGCTCACATATCACTTTGCTCAAGAAAAAAATACGTATATTCAACTGCTTTGGTTTGCATGGCAGTCGATACCAACATAGTTCATAAAAATACATGATTTTCAAAGCAAACTAATCATCCTATTATATAAATAATTGTTTAAGAGTATCAACCACAATCTGGAGCCCATTCTTAAAGTTAACAAAATACTGTGTGATATACAAAACGATGATGGTTACAATATTTCATTTTACTAGCCATCCATCTTGCGGTACCCATGAGAAATACAAACACAAGCCTTCTTTTGGCGAAAGAAAACTAAAGTTTACGTAAAGAATTCAAACATTAAAAACTACATTTACCTTTTCAATGCAAGTTTCATCACGGTTGCAGTTGAAATATGCTTTAAACAAATCTGTATCTTGTATGTTAATCCTAGGTCCAAAAGTCAACAGAGTTAAGAACACTAGACAACGTAATCCGTTGCTGAACAAAGATGTCAACGAGATTGAAAGGACAACAACAATTTTTACGGTTAATGAGCCATATTGATAGTTAAAGTAGTAATTTTAAAAATTGGAGATCGGTCATATCCAATATTGAAGAGTGTATTATGAGTTAAATTTGTCTAAAGTATACAACTGACATGAGAGCAGTAGTGGCCCAGTGGTATCGGCCGCGACTTACAAGTCGTGGGTCGTGGGTTCGAACCCACGCAGACGCTTTACTGCCTAGCTATCACGGTTCATGAGATATAGCCTGGTGACAGATAGACAGACAGACACAGACGGACCACGGAGTCTTATTAATAGGGTCCCGTTTTTACACTTTGGGTACGGAACCCTAATAATGACACAAAAATTTATGAGAATGACAATCAATATCAAACTATTAAAATGACACGCGATCAATCCAATACCTTTTTGCATTTCAACAATGTTTTGTACCCACCAGTTGGCGCCACTAGCGAGTAGGGTTTTTAAATATAACTGTTAAACGTTGTTATAACGCGCACGGAAGCAAAGTTTAAATTAAAATCATTTCTAATAATTAAATATAACATCGAGTATGCCGTAGTTTTTACAGCCCCTTTTTTTGGAAAAAAGGAGGTTAAAATTTTACAAAACATAAAACTCTATTAAAACAGTGTTTGTTAAATCTCGTAACTATCTTAATCTGCGATATTTAAAAAAAAAATACAACAATAAAAAGTAGTAAATGAAGTCGCGCTAAAAGCCAAAAAAATATGAAGTTTCACATTTTGAAAACCTCACTCAACACTAACCCCAATCGGAAAATTCCAACGCGATAGCCCATTGCCATCGCTGATAGTATGATTTTGCCTAGAAAACATCACCAGTTATAAAATAATAATCAAAGTCCAACTAAAAGCAACTCAGTAATTCATTAAAAATATATTCACGTATTTTCGCTCGACCGTCAGCAAAAATATTTCAATTCAAAAATATTTGTCGGTTCATTCACGTACGTTACTAACTAATTCTTTGTAAAGATATCTAATAGTACAATTTAATCCTAATTTTATTACGGTTCAGGTTAACGTTCTAAAATATTAAGTGTTCATTTTATAACTATATCGGGTCCCTCTTTTGCGAGTTTGTGACAAAAGGAAACAAACATCACGCATGGGATCCCCGAAGGGTTGGCAGAAATGCACCTATAATACATGTACATGTTGGCAGTTATGTTTAAGAGGGGACTCTAGTGAGACTTTCTCCATACAAACACATTCTGCTGTTTTCTTCGTAGATAATGCCTCTAGAGCAATGATTCTATTCCATAAAATCTAGGTCTAATTAATACGTGCCTGTATAATTTCCTTTTTTCCAAAACATAATCACAAAAAGAAATAAGACAATCCAAAAATCCGAAAAAAAAATTACCGCCATGTTCAGAAGAGTTTCAGACAAAATTTATAAGTTTTTAACAAAAAAGGAAATAATAGGAGCATAGATATACTTTTCCTCTAAATTTTGATATAAGAATTTTTTAGATCAGACCAGTTTTCATGAAGAAAACAGCAGAATACGAAACGTCTTCTAGTCAAAGTTTTTGTAGGTGAAATCAGCCTGAGCTGCAGTTGTCCCTTTCGCACTTTACGGGGTGAGGTTGGAGGTGACGCGACGGCAATAGTTTCTTCAAATACCTATTTTCAAATTCCTGTTGACTAAAGTCCGCTCTTAAGCACCAAATAATACAGGTATACAAACTCCAGGCTACTATTGAGAAATTATATATGGAAAAATAACACGAAGAGATAATATAGTTCTTTTTTTTAAACTTTATACAACTACAACTGGGGGCAGTCTATGCCCCCAGTTGTTTAGTAAATTTAATTTTAACCTACCCTACAATAAAATTATCCGCATCACTCTATCAAACTATTACGTCCTCCATTCTGCAAAACTGTATCAGGATCCAACTCCCCCATCTACAGTTTTTGCAGGCTTCTTAATAATTGCAATGAATCAATGGATATTTATTCCACAACAGTTCAAAAATTTTATGAAACAAGTTCATGAAAAGTAACTACCATATTATTTTTTTTCTTATCATATTTTACTTATTGTGTTTCTAAAACTACCCACTATTAGTTGTTTTTATATTTATCGTTTTACCAATACCAGAAATCATCATTCATAATTCTATAATGCCAGATTAGATTACAAAAATAATTTGAAACTTGAACAGAACCGGTGAAATTAGAGTGTACCAGGGTGAACTGTACACATCTGCGTACCGTTTTAGAACGTACCGGCGTAATGTTTTGCCGTCATTTATTAAAGAGTTCTGCTGTATAACTTCAAAGTTTTTCATCAGATCAAATTTAAATGAAACCACATAAAAAGCTTTCAAATAAAAAAAGATTCATCAAAATCGGCTTACCTAGTATTAAGTTCCAAAGTAACACACACACAAAAATACAGTTGAATTGAGAACCTCTCCCGTTTTGAAGTTCAAAAAAATTTCACAATTTAAAAAAACCCCGACGCATTTATCTTGCGAAAACACCCCGATACAAACAGTAAAATGCCCATAACTTTTGAACGGCTGAACCGATTTTATTCAAACATAGCTAAAAACACTCTCGACAAAATTACCTTTCAACCAAAAAAAACTAAATCGAAATCGGTTCATCCGTTTAGGCGCTATGATGCCACAGACAGACACACAGATACACAGATACACAGCAACACACGTGAAACTTATAACACCCCTTCTTTTTCCGGCGGGGGTTAAAAAGGCCAACGAGGCAGTCAGACAGTGGGAAACTACGATTTTTGTCTTTTTTTTAGGGTTCCGTACCCAAAGGGTAAAAACGGGACCCTATTACAGAGACTCCGCGGTCCGTCTGTCTGTCTGTCTGTCTGTCTGTCACCAGGCTGTATCTCATGAACCGTGATAGCTAGACAGTTGAAATTTTCACAGATGATTCGTTTTTCGTATTTTCGTTGCCGCTATAACATCAAATACTAAAAACCGAATTAAATAAATATTTAAGTGGTGCTCCCATACAACAAATATATTTATCTGCCGTTTTTTGCGAATATGGTACGGAACCCTTCGTGTGCGAGTCCGACACGCACTTGGCTGGTTTTTTTAAATTTATTTATTCAATATCTGTTTACACTATAACATTAAAAACATCTGCCAAACTGTAAAACAGTTTGTCGGCAGTTGCTCTCGTGTCACAATATATTACAAATAATTTTTAAACAATAACTTAAATACCTAATTATGTTAAGCAAAATGAATTAACTTCCATCGGGATCAGACAATCCCACATTCCACACCTATGATCAACTTGTATTGCCCAAGACTGCACAATGCGAGGCCTGTTACAAAACATGGCTAGGGACAGAGTGACAGATATTTTTTTTTTTTTATATTTTCCTAAGTTGGTATTTGGATCTACTAAACGACACCAACATTGAGGGTAGTTCATTCATCAACATCGGCGTTATATACTTTCTTGTGCATTTACCATAATAGTTAGTGACCTTGGACACAACAAACAACTTTTGTTTAGATAAACGAGTTGGGTACATATGCTCACGTTCCACTTTGTAACATTCACTATTAAACTGTTCTGCTAAAATGTTTAACTTTATTTTGTCATGAACTGGAAGGACTTTACAGATTTTGAACAATCTTTCGTATTTCTTATTGAGGCTTTCTTTGGTTTTTTTGTCTACGAGTAGTTTAAGTATCCTAGTCTGCAAATGTTTATTTTCTTTAAGTGTGTGGGAAACGTAAGACCATATCCACCCAACCCGTAATCAACAATTGAGTCCGCCAGTACATAATATACAGTATACAGTACCCTCCTACTGACAACATATATAAGATTTTTTAATTTACCCAGGATGGAGCGTAGTTTATTACAAACGTTGTCAACATGCAGATTCCATTTAAATGTGTTATCTATCACTAGTTCTAGGTACTTAAAAGAAGTAACTGTCTCCAAACATGCGCAGTGACAGTGTTGCCTGTTGTTGTGAAGACATTCGTAAAAATGACCTTTCACTTCTACCGCCAGATTGTTTTTATTTTTATGATAAGGCGAGTGAATGAGCAAACATTTAGTTTTGCTAATAATAATTATAATGCCATTATCATGTGCCCACTGAACCACATTGTCAAAATCATTTTGCATTGCTTGCTGTATGAGCTGTATATTATTATGGCTATAAACCAAGCAAGTATCATCAGCATACATAAATGCCTTGCAATTCTTTAATACATTAGACATAGAGTTGACATGCATTATGTATCCTAGAGGCCCGTATACTGAACCGGTCGGAACAACAAATTTGTTGTCGCCCCGTACACTTTCGGTTCCACTAACACACAATCTGATTGATCGGTTTTCTAGGTACTCCCTAAACCATGCATTCATGGGGTTTTGTATACGAAATAACACCATTTGGTAGCACTTGTTTAAACCGAAAGTTTACATTACAGTCATTAACATAGCTTGTTCCGTCCAAAATTTTGACTTCTTTTGTAAAGGTTTCACAAAAATTGTTACAGATAGTTTGCAAGGATTCACTTTTTAACAAATGTTTTTCTATTACAGAATCTACCCCCATTTTAGACCTATCAAGCCCACGGCTGTGTTTTGCGTTTGGGGCACACAGAGTTTTCTAATTTAGAACTGTTATAAATATCGCCAAAAAACGCGGATATTTTAAGGTACAAATCGTTTGGTTCCTGTATTTGTAACAACGTAGATCAGTCTATGCTACTTAGTTTATCTCTGATAGCTTTGTTATTGTATTTTGTTCTACATACACAAGTTACGTCTATTATAACTTTATCAATAACAGCTGAGATTCCCGTTACATAGTGGTCGGCTAGTGAGTGTGTATGCGTGTACGTCGCTCGCCCCGCCACTGACATTTCGCATGAAGACGTGGTCGATGCATGATGCCACTCGCCTCTGACCAACAACTGCCTCGCGCGTTATGTTTTGGATGCCACAATGAAGTACTAATTCTGCTAACACATTCAAATAGATGTTTGCTGAATCCAGTTCATTCTCTAATAGGTGAATGGTACAATCGCCAACTATTATCACATCAGTGTTCACGGGTTGTTCTCCAATAATGTTTTTCACTTCTTTGGAAAAAGTGCGTTTGTTTGTGTGCGGCGGCCTGTAGATAACCAAGAGATACGCGTTATAAACATTCTTAGTCAGGTGACCATGTATGAGCTCAAATGTCTTGGTATCATAGGATTGCAGTGGATTGAACTGAAGACTATTTTTCACATATACAAGTATACCTCCGCCTCGTATTTTTCCCTGGTTTGCGAAAACATATTGAAGCCATCAATTGCGTACATGGATACTTCATCCTGTTTGATATTAACTTCTGTGAGATACAAGACATCCAGTTTATCTAAAACGTTTTGTAGAAGTATCATCAAATGATTAAAATGCTTTCGTATAGACACACAGACAAATGTTAATGTGTATAACATGTACCCTAGTTTCACTTGTTATGACGTAGTTAAACATTTTTTTATTATCCGTAAATCTGATATATTCGATATCCTGCATTTGTGATTGTAAATCAAAGTTTACCGCCATGATGTTATCTAATACGTATAACACAATTTTTGTTTATTTACTAAGTAGTATTAGATTATATTTTGTTATTCACGTATGTTTCAATGTCATCTTCACTGCGAATATGATATATATTTTTTTCGTTATCGTTCTTTTTTATTAGTATTTTGGCATCCTGGATCCATATATATATAAGTGTCTTTCAGTTTAGTCTTCGTTGCCCAAAATTGCTGTCTGTTTTGCCAAGTTATATGTTCATATATGAAGATACGGGATGTGTGATTGTTGTGTAATATCATATGGTTTGTGAGCGGTGAATTACGACTTTTAAGCCATTCCGCAATTGCAGCTTTTGTACGCATCGTCACAACTATAGGCCAGCTCTCTTTTTTTCAGATCCGACCCTCCGTGCATTTTCGATTTCAGTTTTATCCAAATTCAAAATATCGGCACATTTTTTTACCTCTTCAACGGGTTTTTTCTCCTTCTTGCACCTTCAAATTCATTATTTCAATATTTTTAGCCAATGCCTTTTGCTGTATATATCCAATATGTTCTGCCAACACTTTGTTGCACTTATCTAAATTTATGTTTCGCGGTATCAAATACATGTATCTATTTTCCATTGCCCTGCTCCTTTCCATGGTTTATTTTTTGAATTTCTCTATTTCATAATGCTTGGCACTTAGAAACTGCAGTGTCCTGTCGTACGCGATGTTAGTCTTTTTTAGGTCTCCTATCTCTGACTTAATAGCCGACACATCTTTCTGCAGTAGTAAAAAGCGCGAGTCTTGGTCTTCCTTTAAAGAATGCAACGGAGAATTCATTGCTTTGACATCCTTTTGAACAGCACTGAGAGTTACGTGCAGACTACTAGGGGAACGGCATGCGGTTTTGTGTCGTCTAAGTTCTTGAGAGAAAGAAGAATTACTTTCTGAGTCTTTGTTGCGTTTCTTCTTACAATGTCGAGTACCAACCCAGTTCGATGTAGGTGTTTGTTTGGCGGTTGACTTGTCAGAAAAGTGAGGTTTCTCAGCCTCTACAGGTTAATTTGGATGCACCATCGGCATTATTACTCCTCAAATCTCAAATCCTCCTCAAATCGATGTAGGAATATTTATTTAAATCGGTAAGCAATTCCACAGCACAAGCGACACGTCTTCTCGCTTGCACGGTCAACGAGAGTAGTCAATGAGATCTAGACTCTAGTCGGAGTCTAGTCGTCTGTTCATAAAAAATCGCGCGGTCGTTTTCGTTCTAAATCATCATCCATTTCGCTACAAACTTGCAAAAGTGCTAATTCGTACACGAACTAGCTCCTTACTGCTCATCACAGCATCTATTTCTTTCGCAAGTATTTTCAGATAAGATAGCATTTCATCATAGCCGTTGACTAGTTCAACCTTTAGGTTACTCTAGTCGATCATTCTTCCATACAAACGTAGTCTGGTGATTATCCCACTGTTTGACGATGTACGTTCAAAATGAAAAATGATATCTATTTGTCTCATCATTATCTAAACCTGTATGGAAACAAAAAAGTAAAAAATATACCATATTCGAAAGTTATGAGCGTCGAAAGTTCCTTATTTATTTATTTACTAGATTGAAGAAAAAAATCCTTATTTATTTATTTATTAGATTGATGAAATTTATTTATTATTATTTCAACACTTATTTTAACGCATTTTTGGGCGAAAATGAATACCATAAGAAGAAGGAAAATTGCAAAACGGCCTCCATACAGGGATAGATTAGTAATTCAACAACGCAAATAATTTTATTTTGAAAACTAGCTGACCCGGCAAACTTTGTTTTGCCATAAAAACACCAAACATTTATCTACCCTTCCTACCCTACCTTACACTACCTACCTTACCCTACCCTACACTACCCTACCCTACCCGACCCGACCCTACACTACCCTACCCTACACTACCCTACCCTACACTACCCTACCCTACCCTACACTACCCTACCCTACACTACCTTCCCTACCCTACGCTACACTACCCTACCCTATCCTACACTACCCTACCCTACATTACCCTACCCTACCCTACACTACCCTACCCTACCCTACCCTACCCTACGCTACCCTACCCTACACTACCCTACCCTACCCTACCCTACCCTACCCTACACTACCCTAACCTACACTACCCTACCCTACCCTACACTACCCTACCCTACACTACCCTACCCTACACAAAGCAAAAATAGCTTATACAATAGTAATAAAGCTCAAATTGACTCTACGTTTTAGTTAGAAAACTTTTGTATGGGAAAAAGAAAAGGCCTGTTTTTATTTTTTCCCGACTATTATTAGAATTTTTCTCCCCGTAAAAACCATCTTTGAACATCAACGAACATTTAAAAAAAAAAATTGGCCTAATTGGTCCAGGCGTTGGTGAGTTATGCGCTTACCAACACATTTTGCGATTCATTTTTATATTATAGAAGATATACATTTTGTCGTTTTTGCATGATACTAGACTTTCAAAGTTCTGCTTATAAAATTACGCACGCGCGCGCGCGCAACTGCTCAACACAGCATCTATCTCCTTCACACGTGTTGACGGATAAGATAGCATGCATTTTAACCTCGCGCACAAAATAGTTCGTGCTGTCAACTAGGTGAACCACCGCTTTAGTGCCGTAAAATGGTTACTTTCTAAAACATACTCCTTAGTAACGGCTAAGTTAAACTGTTGCAAAAAAAAAGATTGTGAAAAATGTTTTTTTTTTGTGTAACTAATAGTTTTTCTTTAAAAAAAATTTTAAGAACAGGATATTTTTCGCTACTTTTAGATTCTACTCCAAAACGACTTGTGTGTTTAAAAACTATTTTTACACATATAAAAGAAAGAAAATAAAGAAAAATATTTATTTGTGACCCGCACAGGAGACACGAGAAAATAAGCATACACTTAAACAATAATAAAATAAAAACCCTGTGCGAGACCAAAAAGGCTCCTATCTCAGCATGTGCAGCGATATCCAAAAAAGGTAATAACGCTGCGCTGATATTCTGATAGGGCCTACTGTTGATGCCAAGGACACACTAACGGAAACAGGACTTATATAATAAAATAAAATTGAAGAATATATAAATAACAAAAAAAATAGAATGAAACACTGAATGTGGGTGGGTGTGGTGGCATATAAATTGATGGCTAAAATTTCTTCAAAATTGAAATAGCAGTCAATCAAAGAATATTTTGCGAACAAAACTGTCTAAAAGGAGGTTCAAATGTGATATCTAGCTCTTATAATGCTATGCGGGTGGTCATCGCAGTTAACCAAGTTAACCGAATGCCAAAACCGTAATTGGTTATTTAGGTCTGAAATTATAACCGGTTTAGACGCCGAAAGCACTATCATAGTTCCAAACCTTCTGCGCTTAACCTTCTTCGTCGCTAACCCATAAACATATCTCCGCCTGACAGATTGTATCCCGGACCCGTGCCCGTGCCCGTGGGTGACACACTAAATATTAATTAGAGATAAGAATAACATAACATGTGACGGTGTCGGTGAACAATTTAAGGGACACGTTGTACGTCAATATTCTAAAAGGGACTTGGAGTTTAAACTTTGACGTCTCAATTTATTGAGATGTCAAAGTTTAAACTCCAATTCTCCTTTATATAATATACATATATAACTCCAAGTTTATAAACTTAATAAGGTATTTGAATTCAAGAAATTTCATAGAATCTAGAAAAAATATGCGTTTTTTATTTAACGATAAGCTCGCTTTTGACCAATATCTCGCCTTATGGTAAGCGATTTTGTGTTTGACGGTACAGCACGCTTGCCTTGAAGTAACCAATTCACTTTTGACTTAAATACCCCTAGGTTGTAGCTATCAGGAAACAGAGACTCCGGCAGGAAATTGATTCATAGCTGTACGCAAAATGAAAGTATTCGCAAAACGCTTTGTGCGTTTAGGTGGGATGTCCACCATGTACCGATGGCGCATTGTCGAACGTCTTGTAGTCCGATAATGAAAAGGCCTAGGCGAAATCTAAATACGTAGTTCCAACGCACACTCACCGAAATGTAACCAAAAAAATAATCAATCTGACAAGTCAACGTTGATGTTCAGGACTCTGGCTCTCTCTCAGCTTTGACTTGACCAGGGCATCGTTGCCTGTAAACATCTTGGCCCGTCTGTCAAGAGTATCAAGCTAGTATTTTATATGCCAGATCCATCCTAGAGGAGAGAGAGTGCACCATGCATGACCGGAAAAAAACATTACATTTCCATTCATCCTATCATCATCCCAGCCATCGTAAAAAAAATATATTTTCAGGAAAATCAAATTAAACGGAGAGACAAAATGAGAGATGGTCCTGCCTGGTTCTAAATTTTCGATTTGTTTAGTTGACAGAAATAGGCCTGCCTACAAAGTCAAAGTCAAAGTCAAATGTGTTTATTTCAAGTAGGCCATTATGTGGCACTTTTGAACGTTAAAATTTACATTTAATAAAAATTGATTCTACCGTGCATTCGGAAATGTAGGTTGTTATGGAGAAGAACGCACAAGAAACTCCATACTTACTCTTTTGAAAAAAAGTTTTATACAATATTTATATAGGTACATACATTAATAAATTCGTATACGTGAGGACGATGTACCCAGCACTACTATACTACTATACTACATATAGGTATGAGAGAATTACAAGCATTAACAGGTAAATTCCTTTACTTGATAAATAGGAACATGGTCCTCACGTACTTACAAATAGTGCAAACATAGGTACATTACCTAATTAAACAACAACAGAACAGTGTGCGAGTCAATTTTTTAAACAAAAAAAGAAGAAAAAATAAAATTAAGCGTTACTATAATTATGAATATAATACAAATTAACCATTTTGATTTTGTCCACACCAAAGATAGGCCTATGGAGCAGGACCAGCATGTTTCCAAGCATTCTTATCTTGAATATAATCATCTAATTTGTAATATGCTTGTTTACAAAGTGTGCTTTTAACTATTGTTTTAAATTTTCTTTCATTTAACTTTAATATCTCACAAGGTATTTTGTTATAGAATTTAACACAGTACCCCAGTTAGTACAGTACATGAGACCTAAACTGAATCAGCACTTTTAATTGTATCATACAATTCTACCTGCACTTTCTGGGAATAGCGTATGCAGTTCTAAATTGGGACGCACGGTTGGCGCAGTGGTTGAGCGATTGACTGCTGCGCTGCGTGTCGCGGGTTCGATTCCCGCACGGAACAAATATTTGTATGACCTACAGCACCTCCACCTGGCTCTGGGTGTTGTGTATGTGAGTTTTTATGTTTGTAAACGCACCCACGATACAGCAAGAAATTCTTAGTGTGGGGCAACGTTTTTTTTTAAAAAAAAAAAAAAACTATTTAAGCTACTTAATTTTTGGGTAAAATTCAAAACAGGCTTATTTAATGATTTCGCATAAAGACCACTTTAACATTTTCTTATTTTGTGCATCCCGAAAAAGTATTCGTGTAGAAAGAAAAGTGTTTGAGAAAAAATAACCCACTAACAAAACCGTTTACGTACGTAGGGAAAGTACTCACCCACAATATTAAGGTAAGACCTTTGTATCGCAAAGTATTCTCAACAACACTAATACGACCGGTTTCACAGAAAATTAACGTAATAAATAGCCTCATAAGTTTAGGTTAACGGACTACTTGTAGACGCACTACGCCGTAGATGTGCTACCCCGTAGCCGCCCTACGCCGTAGACGTGCTACGATGTAACCGTGCTACGGCGTGGCGGAAACTATTTGCTTATATTAATTTGACTTGGAGTGGATGGCAATTCTATTATATCTTTTGAATGGCGTAGGAAAACTACGTGACTAGTTAATTATTACGTTAATACGTTAATTATTGATAAAATCTTGGAAGCTTAAAATAACACAACACCTTCTAGAAGGAGCTCATGCAGGTTTTTTTTGTATAATATGAGTGAGAACAGTGGTGGCCCAGTCGTAACGGCTCCGACTTACGTGTCCTTGGTCGTGGGTTCGAACCAAGGTAGGTGCTTTTGTTTTTTTTATTATGTACTGATCCCCGCTGTTTCACTCCCGTCAAAATTATAGCCTATGTTACTCAGGAATAATGTAGCTTTCCATAAATGATCGAATTTTTAAAATCGGTCAAGTAGTTTCGGAGGCTTTTCGGTACAAACGAACAAAAAAATCTTTCCTCTTTATAATATTGGTATAGATAGGCTTGCGCTTGACCACTATCTCACCTGATTGAAAGCGATGAAGTGGTGTTTACTTTCTGCAAATCATTTCATCATTCATTATTCCACTACATAAATTAATAACAACCCGTTACAAAAAAAAAAAGTTACATAGAATAACTGCACATTTGTCTTCCACAAACACCAAAAACCTAATAACTAAGCCACATTTCTAGAAGTAAATCTTGTTTTTGTCGTAAAACAATTTTCTGTGAAACTTGTTCGTAATTTTTGTCACCATCACAGAGCTCGGAAACTAGAGACGGTAATGTGTCATCTTCTTCTTATAAAATTGTTCGGCCACGTTCATTATTAGTAACTATTGGCTCGCCACGACTTTTCCCGGCTTGAACAATTATCTTTTGAATATTTACATAATATAATATTTAACGCAGCAGAAACGAGCAGTGGTGTTCCAGTGGTATCGGCCGCGACTTACAAGTTGTAGGTGGTGGGTTCGAGCCCAGGCAGGCGCTTTACTTTGTGTAAATTATTTCTTCACCACTGTTCTCAAAACGGTGAAGGAAAACATCGTGAGGAAACCGGCATGTCTATGAATCAAAAATTCGAAGACATGTGACATCCACCAACCCGCACTGGGCCTGCGTGGTGGATTACGGCCCATTCCCTCTCACAGAGAGGAGGCCTGTGTCCCAGCAGTCGGAACATTAATAGGCTGATGATGTGATGTGATAATATTTAAATAGCCTGTGTCCGTTTGGAATAATATACTTTTCAAATATTAAAAGAATTTCTCGACCAGTTCCAGTACACGCCGGCATTACCCTCCACATACACACAGACTTACAAAATTTGCATTCACTTTTTCCAAAATTAAGTATATAAGCGAATGTTGCTGTCGAGTGTCGCTGTCGACACCGCCTCGAAGATTCCGTGTTCTATGGTCACCGTAATAAAAAAAGTTGCAAGTCAGACGATCTTGGAGTATTTGTATTTATGCTAGAAATTAATTTGGGTCTCGACGGGGTGTCGCTCAATCTTCTTAGCCGTGAATATTATCAAATATTTTTTCTGTCATACAACACAGATCTTACTCACTGTGTTTACTTGCGGAGGTGACGTTTGGCATGAATTGCTTTTCTGAGAAAAAATTACGATGATTTGCTGTATATAATGTTTGTCGGTGGTATTTAAGTCCAAATTTTTAAGCAAATCATGACTACTTTTTTTAAGCTTGGGTATTATCTATAAAAAAAATTGTATTTGATAATAAATCAATATTTAGACTCAAGACGAATTGAAATTCATTCAGGGATGACTATGGGATAACGTTTGTAAAATGTTCAAAATGTTTAGGATTTTGACAGCGAATATTTTGGTAGCGCGTGTCGAACACATTTATTATAGACTTGTTGACAATCGTTATCGCTAACAAAATGTTTAAACCTACTCATTTACTAATGATTTAATGACCTCAGGCTGTTATTGGCCATTTTTATATGATTTTTATGATCAAAATGGAGCATCAATTTCTTCATTTTCTATAAAATCTATTTACCTATACTTTCCCAAATATATTGGAGTCAGCCTATTATTTTACATGGAGTCACTATCTGATTTTCACAACTCAGTGACTGGATCATTCAATATATTAGAAAAAAAACCAAGTCAAAAATATATTTTCGGCATTTTTTTATAACACCAAATAATTTATAACCAAAAAACTCAAGAAAACGTTAGAATATTTACCAAATTCGTATCAGGGGAGCTCACGAATAAAAACTACGTTCAAACCTGATATCTCACTTACGTTAGTAGCAGGTCCTAGACAATATGATGTGTGTGTGTGTGTCGGTTGGCGCACTGGTAGAACGATTGACTGCTTCGCTGCGTGTCGCGGGTTCGATTCCCGCACGGAACAAATATTTGTATGGCCTACAGATAGTTATTCCGGCTCTGGGTGTTCTTTATGTGAGTTTATATGTTTGTAAACGCACCCACGATACATGAAGAAATGCCTAGTGTGGGGCAACATTTTTTTAATAAAATACAAACAAAAAGTAGTAAGTAATTGGCAGTCATTACACTTGACGGCAAGGATTTACTACGCTGGATTATATTTTACATGTTTATGTAAGGAATATGTATTAATGTCACCTTTGGATTATTTAGGTGGACTTATTATTCTGTCTGGGTATAATTTACGATTTCAGACCGAAATTAAGCCTCAAACCATTAAGAAACTATAATAGATGGTTGGATGGGTGGGATGGTTTTTGAAGCAATTGCAATAACGCACTTATACCCAAAAAACTCAAGAAAAACGACAGAAGATTTACCAAAACCGTATCAAGTGAGCTCATAAATAAAAATAAGTCTTGAGAGATGTGGTTTAGACGTAAGTACGCGTAAGTAGCAGATCCTAGACTAGGCTGATATGATTCGCGTAAGTAATTGGCACCCGTTATATCTGACGGCAAGGATTTACCATGAAGGATTATATTTTGCAGGTTTCTACTTTTTTCGATTGAACTACATATTATTCGTCGCCCTTGGATTATTTGGGTAGATATGAATGTATTAATGTGTCTGGTCAAAAACTAATATTTATAAGGGTTGTTTTATAGTTATGTTAAAAATGTACTTTAACTTTTAATAATATTATTTTGTTATAACCCTTTCAGCATCTAAACGTTCTAAATTGTTATTTATTAGGTGTACAGTAAGGAGAACTTTTCCATAATTTTACATTGGATTTTGAAGCGTAAGATTTATAATTTCATAAATAAAATAACAGAACATAAATATTTATTTCTCTTCCACAAAGAAAAATAAATAAATAATAATAATAATAAATTGAAATAAACTGGTAGTCACACCAGTTTATTTCAATTTATAAAATTATAAATCATGATGGCCATGTTATATTTATACAGCCAACCCATTTTTTTTTTTTTTTTTTTTGGGTGGGAAATCATCCAATGACGTCTCCCGCTCTGGGTGAAGCGAGAGGGCGTGTCAGACTTTTACTGACTAAAACCCACCCGTGTTCCTTCAGTTGCTTGTGCCAGGGCCGCGGTAACTCTCTTTCAAATTTATCCGCGACCCAGACAGGCATCGGCCCTAGCGGACCCCGTCAACTTTGCTGACATCTCTTTGAGGCGCGCGTGGAACACTACGCGCCGTCGACTCGGGCCTGGTCCTTATCGGACGACGAGCTACCCATTACTCGCCGTCCGCAAGCCCGCGCCTACGGTGGCCGGGAATCGGCTTGCGACTCCCGACGCCCGGGGCGTCTCCTGCGGTGGCTAGGGGCGTGAGGTTGTCTCCGTTGTGTCTCCCTCACGCGTTCCGCCTCCTCCTTCGCGAGCATTACTGCTTCACTGAAGGAGGTGACAGCTTCCCATGCCCTCTCGCTCCGTATCATGGCCTGAACCAGGGCCGGACGCGAGAGGTCGCCACCGCTGATCGCCTCTACGAGGACACGGCGGTGCTCCGCCCAAGCGGGGCAGACCTCCACCGTATGCTCCACCGTGTCCTCCAGGCGATCCACACAATGGTGACACCCGGGCGTTTCCTCCCGCCTTATCCTGAACAGGAACCTCCCGAAGCAGCCGTGTCCGGTGAGGACCTGTGTCAGGCGGAAGGTGAGGACGCCGTGGCGCCTCTCAAGCCACTCCTCAAAGAGGGGCCTTATCGCCGCAATTGTGGCGTGCCCAGCACTGGGTTGCGACAGTCGCACTCTCCATGTCGCCATGAGATCTTGCCGGAGCTCTGTCCGCCGAGCCACGATTTGTCGCGGCAACGGAGTTTCGCCCCGGCGTTTCGCCTCCTCGCGCCACTCCCAAATGTGCGCGAGGACTTTTGCCTCCAGATCCCATGGCGGCAATCCGGCAAGGAGGCTCGCCGCCTCACCGGAGACCGTGCGGTATCCCCGGACCAGCCGGATGGCCATGACCCTTTGGGACGCGTTCAACCAGCGAGCTGGTCGCCGCCTTAAGGAACGCGCCCACACTGGTGCGCCATAAAGGGCCATAGACCGCACGACCCCCGCGTAGAGCCTCCGGCAGGAGGCGTTTGGACCCCCTAGATTGGGCAGGAGCCGCTTGAGGGCAGCCCCGGCCCGCTCCAGTCTAGGAGCCAAACGTCGGAAATGCTCCACGAAATTCCACCGGCTGTCGAGGACGAGTCCCAGGTACTTCATCGTCGACCCGACGCCGATGTGAACCCCTCCTACCGTTATTTGGGAACCCGGCGGTGGCGCGTTCCGAGGACCATGAAAACACATGGCCTCGGACTTGTGCAGGGCCACCTCGAGTCCCAATTGCCGGATCCTATCGACGACTATCGCAACCCCGCGTGTCGCTAATTCAGCCGCCGCCTGGTGCGACCTCCCCTGCGCCAGGACCAGCGTGTCGTCAGCGTAGCAAATTACACTGACGCCGCTAGGGAGGTCGGCGCGCAGCACCCAGTCGTACCCGATGTCCCACAGATGCGGCCCCAAGACCGATCCCTGTGGGACACCGCACGACATCTCTCGCCGGTTCCACTCTCCCTGGTGACCGGGGTAGATGACGGCCCTGTCCGTCAAATAGGCCTCGACCACGCGACAGAGGTAGGGCGGCACCCGGTGATACCGGAGTGCCTCCCTGATGCAACTCCAGGGCAGGGTGTTGAAGGCATTAGCGATGTCTAGAGACACCGCCAAGACGACCCCACCCCGGGCCACTGCATCCCCCGTCGTGAGGGCTCGCACGCGCATGATGGCGTCTACTGTAGAACGCCCTCTGCGGAAGCCAAACTGGCTCTCCGCCAGATCAGGCCCCCCCCGCACTAGCTGCCCGACAAGGCGGTCTGCAATTATTCTCTCAAAGAGCTTGCCCACCTCATCAAGCAGTACTATGGGCCGGTAAGCGGACGGAGAGTCCGCTGGGCGCCCCGGCTTCTTAATTAGGACCAGTTTCCCCGTCTTCCAGCGATGTGGGAACTGGCCCCTCTCCATACATGCGCTAAGGAGCCCCCTTAGTCGAGGCCCGAGAGCCTCCAAGGCCAGGACCCAGGCTTTCCCATGTAAGCCATCGGGTCCTGGGGCGGTATTTTTGGCATTAAGCCTACGTACCGCCACTCTGAGCTCTACCTCGGTCACCTCCGGAGCATCGTCGTCGTTGACGGCGGTGTGGTCCGCATCGGGCACCGCAAGAGGCGGAGTCATGGGCGGGGGAGTATGTTCCCCTTGCGACGGGAACAGAGTGCTCACCACGCCCTCCACGAGCTGCGGCCGGAGACTCTGCGTCAGCGGGGGAGCCCATGGGCGGAGTTTATCCCGCACCATTTTGTAGGGGCGCCCCCACGGATCCCTGTTCAGAGTCTCCAGCGACTCCTCGCGGGCCAAGCCTTTGGCCCGCTTGATCTCCGAACGAAGGGTGGCCCTCGCAACTCTGTACCCCTCATACAGCTCCGCCTCAATGGCTTCCGTATCCGGAGGACGAATACGGAGCCTGCGGTGCCTGGTGTACCGGCGTCGCGCAGCAACGCACGCCTGGCGCAGAGCCGTAAGCTCCGGCGACCACCAGTACACCTGGCGCCGGGCGCATCCTGGCTGGACCCGGGGCATTGCCACGTCACATATCTCGGACATGGCATCCCGGAACCACTCCGCCTCGTCGTTGATGTCAGCGGGCCTGTCCGGTGATGACACCCAGGCCTGCACGATCGAGGCTTCCAGGAGGAGCTCCCGGTCCAGCTGTTTCAGCGCCCACCGCGGACCACTCGGGGTCTGTCGGGCCGGCGCGCTCGAGGTCTGGGTGGAGACGTCAAACCGGATATACCGGTGGTCGGAATAGGTCTCCACCTCCTCCATAACGCGCCAATCGACGACACGCGGTGACAGAGCGGGGCTGGCGAATGTAATATCCACCACCGATTCACCCTGCATCCGCACACACGTGGGGATAGAACCCCGGTTGAGGACGACCAGGCCTGTCTCCAGAGCCCAGTCCTCCACCATCCTGCCCCGTGTGTCCGTATAACGGGAACCCCAAGCCACGTTTTTGGCATTGAAGTCCCCAAGGACAAGCACAGGGAGGGAGCGGTACCCAACGACGACGATTTTCAACTCCGCAAGGGAATTGTGGAACTCGGTGAGAGTTCGGTTCGGGGAGAAGTATACCCCACCACGGCAGTCTCCCCGAACCGTGCTGCTACGCAACCCTGCCCCCTCTTGACACCCTCGAGGGACGGGGTGCCGGCAGCGGCCGACGAAATTAGGGTCACTGAGCCGCTCAGATCCTTCACCCAGTCATCCCTGGGCGGGACAAAGTACGGCTCAGCGACTACGGCGATGTTAATCGACCACTGCGCCATGCTCTGGAGCAATAGATCCTGAGCAGCGGCGCAGTGGTTGATGTTCGCCTGGAGGAGACGTAATGGCGCCGTTATTGGCACTCCATTTCAACCCCTTCCTGAATCCCCTGTGAGGATCCTGCCGCGGTGGTCTTCGCGGCAACGACGGCTGTGGGGGCGGCAGCAACGGCGGCAGTGGCGGTGGCAGCGACGGTGACGGCGGTGGTTGCGGGTGCGGCGGTGACGGTGGTTGCGGAGTGCTTACCGCTGCGTCTGGCCTTGGCAGGTGGAGCGCAGGTCTTGCGCCCGGCTCGGTGATCGGCCGGCTTACCAGCAGCGGCACATACGACGCAGTGCGGCGTGGCATTGCACGAGCCGGCCTTGTGACCGGGTTGACCACAGCGGAAGCAATGGTCGCTACGGTCCACCTCCGAGGTACATTGAGCTCCCACGTGGTTGCCCACAAGGCAGCGGAAGCACCTCAGAGGTCTGGGTTCCAACAGTTTTACCTGCGCGGAAACCCAACCCACCAAGAGCCTTCGGCCCTCCCCGGCTATTTTTTGGGCTGCCGCGACGGGGCAGCTCACCGTAACGGCTAGCATCCCCGTGGCGTTAGGACGTATGATGCCTGCCTTGACCTGCTCGGCTAAGCACCCCCCAGTCCTGGCGACGGCGTCCACCACCTCGCCCTCCGTCACAGAGTCGTCCAGGCCCAGAATGCGCATGTCTGCGCACTTGATGGGGCTGGACACTCGGGCCTCGTCCGCATCTAAGGACGCCCTGAGACTTTCGGCCAAAGCGTCGGCGGTCGGGCCACTGGCCGCACCGGGAACTTCCAGAATCCGGGCCCCAGTCGCGGTCACCCTAACCCGGATGCCCTCGGTGACGCCGAGCTCCTCCAGATTCACCGCCGCCCTCGCTTTGGCGAGCACTTCGCGGTAGGACACGCCCTTCTTTGCCGCTTCCGGCTGTAGTGTAATCACTACAGCTGCGGATTTCGGGGCGCGGAGCCTAGCCGCGACGCTTCGTTCCTTGCGCCGCTTTTGCCTCTCCTTTCTTTTGGCCGCCCTTGCTGCCTTGCTCGCCTTCTTCTTTTCCCCGGCCACTTGCCATTCGGCGTTGGTCGTAGGAGTTTCAGGAGACGTCAGAGATTGGGTACAAAAGTTACATGGCTACGGTGTAAGGGGAAATATCCTAAAATTGATAAAATCATATTTATCTGATAGAGTTCAATGCACCGAAGTCACTAGATTATGTCCTAAAACCAAATTAGAAACCGTACACCTATCAAAACAAAAATGCATAAAGTATGGCGTGCCCCAGGGCGGTGTGCTGGCATCACCTCTTTTTTTGATTTACATCAATGATCTCCCAAAAACAATCCAGCACAAGATGGTTCTTTTCGCAGACGACAGCACAGCCATAATTGAATGCAATGACATAAATAACTATGAAAATGACATTAATGAATCTCTAACTAAAATAATAAACTGGCTCAATGATAACAATTTGAAAATTAATTTAAGTAAAACCAACATCATGCAATACCATCAACGTCGTGAGAATGCTGACATTAATATAATTTATAAAGACATTAAAATACAGGAAGTTGATAATGCTAAATTTTTGGGAATCACTATTGATAATAAATTGACTTGGAACAATCATACTGACATAATATGTAAACGATTAAGTAAATCTGCCTATGCGCTATTCCAACTCTCAAAAAAGGTTAATATTGAGACATTACTGACAGCATACCATGGACTTGTGGCTTCTGTTTTACGGTACGGTGTTATTTTCTGGGGGCAGTCAGCTAATAGGGAGTCTGTATTTAAGATGCAGAAACGCTGCGTAAGGTCTATGTGTGGTCTAAAAACGACGGATAGCTGTATTCCATACTTCAAAAGACTAAAAATATTGACACTGCCAGCAATGTACATAATGGAAACTGCATTGTTTGTGAAAAAAAACCCACATTTATTTGTAAGCCTATCTGCAGTCAGAAGGAATCCAATGCGTTCTCAATATCGTAACAAACTTTGCAATGTTAAATGTAAAACAGCCTTAATGAGTAAAAGCTTTTTCAACAACGCCCCAAAAATATATAATATAATACCCGATGCCATTAAAAACATGCCATTATTAAAATTCAAAAAAGCACTTAATAGCTTACTTATTGATAAATGTTACTATACAATGGAGGAATTTCTGAATGATGAATCATTGAAAATCATATAAAATGTTTGTTATTGTAATGCGTCAGTATAAATAAATGTTCTTAATAATATTATAACAGAAATAAAATACTGAGTTTTGTTTGGATTAATAATGTTGACATTTAATAATTTTGACATCTCATAATCTTTGACATGGTAATTTTTTGACATTTTAAATTAAGTATATTGATTTACGTACTTACTTGGTTTTGTTTCTTTTTACTCTCTGACTTTTTATTGTTAATTTAATTATTGGTTCTGCTAATTTAATACGCATGATCTTACGACAATGTTTTTTTTTCTTATTTTTTCTCTAGACATTTGATTTGTTAATCTCCAGGTAGATACCTACACCTAATATTTGTACGCCTCTTGGCATGACATAGCGCTCTATTTTCATTTTAAACGCAACATCTGTATTTTATTACCTATGTGAACAAATAAATATGATTTGATTTGATTTGATTTGATTTGGGGCGCCCGGCCCGCCACCCGGGCTGTGGCCTTCGCTGCCTGTGAAGTCGCTCCGCTCCCTTTGGGTGCCGACTTGCCCGGTTTTGTTGGGGTTGGCCTCGCGGTTTCCGGCATAGCCCCGCGATTAGCCTGTTCTGACGGGCCCGTTTTGGCCGCGGCAGCCGCGGCTGCGGCAAACGAGGCCACCTTCCGCTGGTCCAGAGTCGTCTGGCTTGCAGCTAGCGGGGGGCGCAGGACAATGGCCTCCAGAGCAGAAAACCGACTCTGGAAGGTAGCCAGCTCCTGCCGCACCAGGTTCAGAACCCGGTCTTCCGCAGGCAAAGGCTGACCTTGCCCCTGCTGCGGCCCCCCCTGTGGCAAATCCTGGGGGTCGGCTCCTCGGAGCCCGGCCAAGTCCGCTCGGAGCTTCTCATTCTCCTTTTGGAGAAGCTCCATGTCGGCTTTCAAGCGGGTGACCTCCGCCCGCATTTCGGATATTCCATCCGACGGAGGCCCGACAAGATTTGCCTCCGCTGCCGCCATAATGGAGGCCGTGGCCGCGGATATAGCCTTGCCTTTAGAGGACTTATTCCTCTTTAAGGCCACATCTCGGATTGCGGATCCCACGACCTCTGCGAACCTGGCCGCTCTCCCCGAATCCAAATCCAGCTCGGAATCCAGTTCACCGCCAGAAGACCCCAAAAGGATAGCCCTGAGACTGGTCAATCCGGGGTGGCGCCCCTCTGCGGCAAGCCTTTCGGCTCGCTGGGCAGCCTCCTGGGCGGTGAGCCCCCTCCTCACTCCTCTATCTCGGCCACCACCTCGTTTGCTGGTGGGGATTTCGCTTCACATGCCGCATAAAAATAAAAGGAAAAACGCCTTTTCATCGCACCTTCTGGATGAGATAGTACTCGTAACTTGTCACATTTATTAAAAATTCAGCCGTTGGGTCGGACAAATTGTAGGGACACCCCGTTACACTTTGATATTTAGGTAGAAATATTTATATTCGGGGCGGTATTGCGGTAAGAACAACAACTTTGTAGGTCCTGTATGAAAACAAGAAATATATGTTTTTCAAAAGTCGTCAATGCAGTTTTAGTTTTATTTAAAATCTTTTCCTCATAGACTCCTTTGCGCCTTTTTTGCTATTCGTAATAGTTTCTAATTTTGCTATCCGTGCCCACTCGACAGTATAAACATTTCGGAGTTCATTAGGTGACAATTTAAAATTATCTTGTCGCTGAAAAACTACTGGGAGTTCACATAACGTAGTAGGACCTTAAAATGAAATAGTCAGTATACGCTCAAATTGCCACAGGCCGGTAAGTCGAAATTAATGTCATGTTTCTAACTCACACGATCATAAAATAACAGTCCTCTAGCATCTGGAGGATCATTTACACATATTTATTTATTTTCTTTGTTAGTCTAAAAAATGTAACAGTACTGTATTTAAAAATTATGAGTTTTCAAATCATAATTACTAAGGTTTTTTACACCTTCTTTATCTGCATACGGTTTGCTGTGACGAATTATTCTGAGCAAACACGGGTTTATCTCGCTGAAAAAGGGTATTAATACTAAACTGTGACGAATTATCGGACACGTTTTACACGCAGGTAGGCTTAGTCACGACAGGCTTAATCCGTTATTCTCGTTTATTCAGCAAATCAGACAAATAAAAATCAATCCACCTAACGTTTGCCCTATTTGCTATATTTGCCGCGTGATTTATGATATAACTGGATGCAGCTGATCACTTTTATTTTACACCGAGCGAATGCTTATCTAACTCAGTAACTGGGTGACACGATTCCCAGGAAGCAAGAACCAGTAAGAAATAAATTAGTAGGAAAACGAACAAAGTTTCACACTCCTATCCAAGAACACTATAGACAATGGGTGGTAAAAAACCAATTTCTCTTCGCCGTAAAATATATCTCTGACGTCACAAGGCATGTCAGTTACCACGATTTCTAAAATTGACAATTGGAGTGAAATTTATAGGATCACGGTAACGTCTCGTGCTAGACGATTTAAGTAGAACTACTAAAAGCAGACTCGGTTACTAAGTTAGGTCGCATAGTTACAATAGAGTCTAAAGTTAACCTAACTTTAAAAAAAGCATTC